>JALIZF010001546.1:237500-399957 GCA_029948255.1 Telmatactis stephensoni
TTCTTTTCTTTTCTCTTCTTGGGCTTCAACGTCGTCTTTGTTTGCATTATCCTCGCTTAACGCTATCTTCTTCAAATCGTTTGCTGTAAAATATAACTCCAACCTCTCGATATACTGCTCGAAATCTTCAGGTAGACCTTTGAACTGTTCTATTTTGCCAAAAGTAGCCATTATCCTCGTCGCCAAATGTTGTGTACTGGCCGTTTATTTACGAACTAAACGTAACCAACGTAGAACCAACATGGCTCCCAACTGACTAGCTTCCACAGGAAGCCCAACTAACATATGACAGAGTAATTTGAAAAATTCGGCTGGATCAGTCATGAACTTGGTGATCTGCTTCTTCACCTTCTTGCCCAGCTTGCCCCATAATGCATTCAGTTGAAGCTTCATAAAAGACCTCAAAGCATCATTCTTCTTAATCTTGTCATATTCTACCTGAATCCCCGTCTTTACAAAAATTCTGCGATATACTGTTGCTTTTGTTCTTCAGTCACAGCATAAGCAGGCCACCCAGAAGCTTCTTGTTTGGCCTTGAAATAGAGGTGGATTTACGATGAAAATAGCCCATCGCTGCTTTCAGAATAATGCCATGTCTCTACACCTTGATGACTTTGTACCCCTTTCGAGGGCCAGTTGCAGCTCGAGACTCGACTACTCGCCCAACATGTAATGCTCGGACTCGCTGTGGCTACACTGGCGTTGATTGACAACCACGTAAGACACACAAAGAACAAAACAGAGTTTCCGTCGCACACAAACCGGCAAGATGGGAAAATGAAGATTTTGAGGGGGCAACACCAAACACTTTACAAAACCATATGTTGTACGTACCACTTGCTGTGGGTCTTGTCCATCAAAATTTGTGGTCACCTCGGGATGGCCGATAAAATAGTATGGCAGTATGGTACAATGAAGAAAAATCCACATAGAATATCTTCTCTTGAGCTTCGACCTGAACAATCCCCCATCAAACAATTTCGTATGTCCATAGGCCTCTTGCTCTCCCAATCCCTGTCATTAAACTCCGTAGTTTCAATCTCATTGAATTTGTGTTAATAATAATAATAATAATATATTCTTATATAGCGCTTATACAGGTCTGTTCTAGGCGCTGTAAACAAAACAACAATAACAACAACAACAAAATACAATCATAAATCAAAAGCTAACTTAAATAAATGAGTTTTAAGTTCTTTCTTGAAAGACGAGAGACTGTCAATACCACGGATAGACGATGGAAGTGAGTTCCACAAAACAGGAGCAGAGACAGAGAAGCAGCGATAACCATAGGTTTTGAGATTGAACGGTGTATCCCAGCTCTCGCACATGGGCCAATTTGGCTTGTGTCTCGGCATACAGCTCTTCCATCGTCTCCTTTGAAACAGGATTCTTCGTGGGTGGATGAGGAAAACAGATTTCACATCCGTAAAAAAGAAAGCCCTCATACTCGTAGACAGTTCCTTGAACATACAAAAAAAAGAACATAAAAAAACAATAGTAATCTCACACGTCTTACTTACCAGTCACTTCATCATATCCATCGACATAAAAATGACCAATCTTTTTTTTTTTTGACTTAAGGGTGCAAGACACTTCGAAAGCTGCTTTCATCTTGAATGACATTCATTTCTTTCAGCACACAAAACCACTTAAGGCACTTGATGGAATTATTTTCTCAATGTCGATAGCCACCACGCGGTATGCACCCAATAATATCTTTCTTCATGTGATTTTGAAGGTAATTTTTCAGCGTAAAAGAGGCCAGGGTCATACACTGTTGCAAAGGATCAATATTTGTGTACTCAATGGACAATTGACGAAATTTGTGTAAAGCCTCTGTTAGAACAATAACATTTTTTCATAATAACAACTTTTGACCACTTCCAAGTGGAACTTGTCGTTCTGGTGTTCTTGGTACCAAGCTTCAAACTCCCTTCTGGCTTTGCTTTCCATGAATTCAGGTGAATAAAACTCAGCAGCGGGCATTAGTCCTATGTAACCCTTGTTTGCCTTGACATTAAATTTGTGAGGAAAGAAATCCTTACCATCGGGGAGCTGGAAAAGGGCTGGCAACTTAGATGAAGGCAAAGGAAGAGAATTTAAAGAATCTTTAAGTGTTATACCCAGTTGGGGCAAAGTCAACAGCATCACCGATCATAATGGTTTGCTGAACAAAACCATTATTGACCAACCACTGACAACAAAACTACCCGTCATTTCCCCTCAAATTGTGCACAACAGAGGTCGTATCGCAATTCGACGGACAAACCAACCATTTCATAAACTCATGCAAAGAATAAAACGTCTGCATCCGTTTTTCTTCGTCAAAAAATTCACAAGGGGCATCCAATGGCAAACTCTGACAATTATAAGTGCTTTCACCAATTCCACTTCGTGAATGTTATCCTGCTCATAAGCTACAACTCAAAATCAAACACAATCCACTTCATCTTTTGCAAAACACTCTTCTTTTCCACTACCTTTTGAATATAGCACCAATGAGGATCTACGGCAAACGACTTGCAATTTCAACAAAACATCTCACCACATTGATGCATCGCCATTTGCCTCCAGAAGATCTTCTTCTGCTTCTTCACTTTCAAATCGATTTCTTTGAAACATTTGACGCACCTTTGGTAGCGCTCGCACACGCTATACATCACACAGGGGCCTGTATTTTCAGTCAGTTCTTCTTCGACTTCGTCTTTGTCACTTTCTCTTGGCTCCTGCTGATTGTCTTCAATCTCGTCTTCTTTGTCTTCTTCCTCTTCTTCTCCGACTGCCCCTTTAGGGGTCGTTTGCACTTTTGCTCTATACATCTTCTTGATTAATTTGTTTTTCTTTTTTAAATGATCGTCAAAGCATTCTTGACTTTGAAACTGACGATGACCAATGACACACACCAAAGAAGGGGAGAGAGCTTCGCCCTGGCACTGCAAAACAGATCATTTGCCTCCCATGCACAATTTTTTGCACACATGAGTTGACTTACACAATGACATCTCACACAGCGGACAGTATTTGGGCTTTACAAAAACCCGCGAACATTCTTGATCATAATGATAATCATTAAAATGCAGATACAAATGAGTATGGACTTGACTGATTTTGATGAGAAAGTCAATCCTATCCATGTTGAATTCTGATTCACAGGGGAGGTAGCGGTGGACCCGGTGTGGGTTGTGTTGTATGAGATGGAGGGCAGCCAAAATGGACACAGGAAACATTTCTGTATTCAAGCTTTCTTATATTTGATTCTTTTAGGGAGGGGCATGTACATTGCGCCTTTCAAGGGTGTGTAGGTGAAAAAAGATATGAGACATTTGCCTTAACGAACTGAAACGAAACTGACAGCAAAGTTCAACACATTCGCTTAACGTTTAATAATGAAGCAAAGCTCAACACATTTGCTTGAGGAACTGAAATGTAAAGAAGCGAAGTTCAACACATTCGCTGCTTAATGAACTAATAGCAAAGCAAAGTTCAACACAATTGCTTAACGAACTGAAACGGAACTGACAGCGAAGTTCACACATTCGCTTCTTAAAGTTTAATAACAAAGCAAATTTCAATACATTTGCTTAACGAACTAAAACTGACAGCAAAGTCCAACACATTCGCTGCGGCCTTAACAAACTTAGAACAAGGCAAAGTTCAACACGTTCATTTAACGAACTAGTAAAACTGAGACTGAAACATAGCAAAGTTCAACACATTCACTGCTTGACAAACTGAAAAGAAAGCAGCGAATTAAGTTCAACACATTCGCCGCAGCAAAATTCAACTTACATTGGCTTAACTAACTAAAACATAGCAAAGTTCTACACATGTGCCTAACGAACTGAAAATTGGTGGAATTAACTTAACACTGACTTACACATTCGCTTAACGAAGACCAATAGAAATATACACACACACACACACACACACACAAAGGGCACAACTCTAGTAAAGTTTGAAAACAAATAAACAAGAAACAAAGCCTACCCTGGGACCTTTAACATTCGGTTGAGGAGCTGGTGCCGGAAGTGAGTCAGCTTGTGCTGGTGGGGCATCGGCCACAGGATTTGCTTGCGACACAGCGACGGGTTGGGCAGCATTGGCTGCTTGTTGCCATAAGGCTACATTAACATCGTTTGCTTGAGGTTGAGCGTGAACTTGTGCCATATCGAAGAATTGAAGATGCAGGTCAATTACAACGGTACCACTACAACAGTGTCTGCCAAAAGGGCGCAGCGATGAACTGTACTCAAAAACAAAGTGCCCGTCTTTCACGCGTTCTTTCACAGGTCTAACGAATGAGGGGGAAACAAGGATTTCAGATCTTATATAGGCCCAGATTAACGAGGGTTATGTAACGCAAGTGCTGGAATGCAACATTATCTCAAGCGGGAGTTAAATTCGGCAATTGTGGTGAAATCCCCAGTGAGAATAGGCAAAGATAATAACAGCACCTTTGGGTGTGTCAATTGAAAGTTGGGTGCCAGGGTGAGAAAAAAAGTATTCTAAATAAAGTTTGGGATCTACATATCCAACAACCAAGTCACCATGATGCTCAAATGTTAATCCGACTTTCTCTGCAAGTTTCATTTTTTTGCATTCATACTCGAGACAAATTCATCTTTTTGGGGAATAATGTTAATTCCAAACACTTGAGCCAAATGTTTACCCCATGTATTTCTAAGGATGTCTTGCAATCCTTTTTGGCTCACACCAAAAGAACTTACAAGGCCACCAGCAAATTCTTTAAACAGTTCCTTATTGGTCTCATATACCATTGGCATTTCAAGACCAGAGAACTCAGATGACAATAACTCATTTCTATGTTGCTCAAGTTGCTGTAAAATGTCGACAGTATTTACAGACTGCTTTTGACGAGTTTCACATTTTTTTGTCAACAATTCCCAAACAAGAACCTTTAGTTCGTTGTCAGAAAGTTGCTCTACAACCTCTTTTACTCATGCAACTCAGGTTCTGTCCGATAAATCACTTGGCAAAAGCTTAATTTTTTTTTGCCGTTTCTGGCTTTTTTCGCTCCAAATTTGCAGGTTTATATGTAACATTTTCATGATAATGTTGCAGTAGGTTGTTGTAAGAACGGTACGAACAGCCACAACCATCGAAATGACACGTACAATCATGTTGACTCAATAAATCATTAAATAAATACTTTAAACGGGTTTTAAACTACATTTTAAGAAAGAAATCACGTCAATAAAATCCTCCACAGCTAACATACATCTTCAGGAGAACTTCAAAATTACCATACGCAAATCACATTTTCAAAGTCATTCCAATTAATCAAGAAAAAAATTCAAATCACACAGCTTTAGTGTCCAAAAACAGTTTATTAAAGAAGTATGATCATTTGCAGAACCAAGAAGTGGTTTTACATAGTCAAAATTAACAGCTTAACTTAACAATCTTGAAAGTGATAGCAACAGTCTACATGTCCTGTCAAATACTTTCACAACAATAGACTTCCTCTGCAGCAAAACAAATACAAAAGGGTAATCTTTGGTTTTCCAAGCTTCTGTGCTGGTAAAAATTTTCAAAACAGAGATCGATTCCTTGCAAAAACAAGAAATTCTTCTTTACAGACATCTAGCTATCAATATGGTGGACTTCGAATCGAACAATCAAGCCCTGTAGGATCACAGGACACTAGTACTTTGTGCGCGCAAATCTCTTTGGGATGTTTTTTTTTTTTTTTTTTCGAAAACCGCGAGCAACGACTGGCATATTAATTGAGATCACTTGGTTGTATTCCTTCATTCCCGTAATCACAGTTCCTTTTGTTCCTTTTGTCTTTAATGAGATCTCAAGTGCCACTACCTGCTTTAAAGTTTCAAAATGTCAGCCGTAGCATCAAACTTATTGGGCTTGGAAATAGTTCAAGTACCCCTTCTTTTTTTAGTTAGGCCATACAACAGTTTCTTTTTGTCATCACCAGTCAGACTAGTCCAGTCGTATCTCCCACTTGACCTTGACCCATCAGCGTTCTTCACCTCCCAAACCTCAAACAAACTCCCCAGTGATTTAATAAGTTCTACAGTTTTTCTCAAGTGTACTCCTCTCTCCTCTCCTCTGACCCTGTCGAGTTCCTTAGTTGTATCCCAGTCGAGAGAATTATTTATTAAATTTCTAAGCAGCCTATCAGTTATTCTAAGCATCAAATGGAACTCATCAATTGTAATGTGGTCTAGTTCAATGTTAAGCAATGGCTCATTTTCACAACTATAATTGTAGTGGTTTTCCGTATTTGGTCTACTTTTGCACGTTTTTATTATTTCTTTTAATGTTCTTTTTAGAAGAGACTTTTTGAACGACTATTATAACTTTTGTCAACTTCCCAGTGGTCATCTTTGTAGGTCTTACACCATGCACATGCATAGTTTGTTGTAGCACCCTTAAGACCAAGCATCAACAAAATAAGTTTATAATCCCCTCCTCCCAAAAAAATCAGTGTTTACGTTTTCCCCATCAACCTCAATGAAGCCACTTTTGATAAGCATATTAATTTCTTCAAAAATAGAACCAAAGGCAACTTTTATGGTTGTGTGGTCTTCATCAGCATCAACAATAGCAATTGTTCTATTACCTTTAGTTGGCATAACATCTTGGCCAGATTGTAGCAGTGAAAATGAAAGGATATAATTACTGTTTCTAGTCATACAAGCACCATCACCATTTATTCTAGTCTTTATTTTATCTTAACGCGAGGAAAGTCTTAATTTCTTTAAGCATTCAGCTATGTGGACTTTAAGAAGATCAGTTAGGAAGCTAACTTGAGACCCAATATGAGAGCCAGGGAGTGAGGTGATGTGACACATCATTATAATTAGCCCTGCATTGTTTCATTAGGTATGACTTTGGAAGGCTATCACAGACAAAAGAAAACTCATGGTAAAACATATGTCCCACACAAAATTTATCCAACAGAGCAACACTTTCTCCACTTTCTCCTTCTCTTCTTTAGACAAACTGTCAAAACCACTCGCCTGACTGTCTGTTTACAAGTATAAACTCTATGTAAAATTACTTCACATTCGAGGTTACGATTCAAGCGTTTCCTTATCAGAAAATTGCCCTGGCATGGGCTCCGAGTCTTCACAATTTAGTCAGATACCTTGAAATAAAATTCTGTTTCGTTTGGAACATGATTTGATCAAACAATGCATGCAAATAACATGCATGACCAACAAAATGCATGCAAAATTAATGCATTGCAATTTAATTGGTGCAATTTGCAGGCATTAATTGCATGAATATTAATATTCATGAATTTCTATGAAGTAGTTGGTCAATGAACGAAAGAGTGCAAGACTTCACAGGCAATGATGCTGACAATTGTTCAATTGTGTGTACTCATTCTGTTCCCTGTTTAATGAAGATAATTTTCACCATTTATCAAAAATAATTACGCTTGTGGTTCTACTTGAGTTTTGAACATTGTCAAATCCATTGTCAAACTAAAAACCGCTTTCAATTTAATATTTTGAAGTTTCCATCTCAATTTACTATTTAAACAACTTGGGTTAAAATAACTTCAACAACTCATATTTCTTAATTTATAAAAATTTATTGCTGTTATTTGCACTGGCAATGTCCCTTGCAAGTTTCAGCATTCAACATGAATCGTGTAGGAAGCAAATGTAAATTCTGTGCTCATTGTTGGGTGCTATTATAAACTTTTATTGAAATAATACAGTATTTTACTTACTTTTTTTAAGTAGTTTTATTTCTTGTTGATTTCTTTAACATCTTTGTAATTTTGGATTTCTGAAAATTATACAAAGTATTAAAACTTGTTACATGCATATTAACTCTAATAAATACATTATTATAAATTAAGTAGAGTTTTGAATTGAAATTAAAGTAATTCCGAGAAACAAACCCAAACTGAGTTACTTAAACTAAGCAGTTGCAGCTGATCAAAAAAATAAAAAAGGGGGCTCACCATGTTCATTTTTGTGCTACAAGCCACCTTTAAATGTCACTGAAAGTTATTGCCAGTGTAATTGGAGCTACATTTACCCTCAAAATCATTGATCATTGACTTTGTCTTTTCATATTTAAATTTTTATGATAATTTAATTAATTGGAACACTTTATTATTGAGAGTCTCTTATAATGTCAGTATTTTAGTCTTCTTTTGCATTTAATTTCTTAACTTTTGGTGTTTTGACTTTTTTGGTTTGAAGCTTTTTTCGACTTCCAGGCTTTGACAAGGCCACTTTGTCTTCCTCTGGCTTATGCTTTTCCTTTTCCTTAATCGGATCTGCATTTAATTTCTTTGATTTTTTTACTTGTTTAGTTTCAGGCTAGTTTTTAGGACTTCCAGCTTGCTTTGACAAGGTCTCTAGCTCATGCTTTTGTTATACAGAGAAAAATATAACATATATGTATACAGAACTAACCAATCAAGCCATCGATTGGTGGCTTCCAGCTCTTCCTTAGATGATGGTCTCTTACTGTTAGCTTTTCTCTGGAAGAAAGCCACCTGAAATATGAAAAGCAAGTGAGTAATGAAGTTTGTTGTTGAAGACGCATGGCAGATAGCTTCTTTGATTAATGGTTGGAGGGACAAGAAACAAGACTGCATTGGTTGTAATTTATAGTGGATTAATTGTACAAACCTGAGATCTTAATTGTCTGATGACTTTCATGCCAGAATAGTGTGACGAGAAATCACCATGGAGAAATTTAGCAGAGTAGATCAAGGATGCCATGTGGTTACTCACAGTTGCAGCAGTAAGATGCTGTTCCTCCTGACAATGTAAAGAAATGTTCATTTTAAGAACATGTACAGACCCGTCAGTCCACTTTAAGCCAGGTTTTCACTAGCGACGCAAGCACAAGCGCAAGCATAAGATTGTCTGTTTTCACTAGTAAAACACGAACGCAAGCACAAGTGCTTGCGTCATAGTGAAAACCAGGCTTTAAGCATAGCATAGGATTCTGTTAATATCAATGTAATGATAAAAGTATTACCTGAAGATATGCAATGTATTTTTCAGTCACAGTTTGGCGAAGAAAGAGTTTGGGCATTGCCTGCAAGTCGAGCTGGTTTTTGGCAAACCCCAGGAAGCCTAAAGGTATTCAGAATGATGGAGAATCTTTATTGACTGTACTTGCTATTATTAAAGAGTGGAATAAATTAGGTCCCTTACAGAGAATTCTCTCCTGTGCCTTTTTAAACGTGGAGTAGGAAATGGGGGCTTTTTGTCATTCCAAGTTGACTGGCTTAGTGAAGTATTTTCTTAGTTCCTTCATGAATCTGAGCATCTCTGATGGGAGCAGGGATATCTCGAGTGCATACTTTTTACTTTTGGGGGGTGTGGCTCTAGAGCTAAAGGCGGAGGTTCATTCATCTTGTTCTGGTCATTCATTGCTAAGTTGCACACATCTATCTTCGCAATTAGCTATGGTTTGCGGTCGAGAACAGCTGCTTTGGTTGCAAGCTTCGTCAGTCTGCTCACATAGCAAGGCCTCTTGTGATTCCATGGAATCAGAGGCAGGGACCGCCAGGCACATTGAAAAGTAGGGGGCTGGCATTTGAGAATTAAGCGGATTGAAAAAAGAGAAATAACTATAAAAACACTTTATTCAGCATTAACCGTTTATTATTTAAGTGTTTGGTACCACTATTTAAAGTTTGTCATTTGTCACGAAATACAAATATGATATACGTTTACAGAATATTTACAGAAATGTAGCTACTGGCCACCTACAATAATAACTATCTGGGCTGAACAAGATAGGTAGCAACTATAGATATAATTACAAAATTGATTTATAGATCAAAGGGTAATGATACTATGTATTCATATTTAATAATCAATTTAGGTTACTAAATACGCAAAAAGAGAAATAGAAGTAATATAAAGGATGATAGCTATAAGGGTCACTGATATTATTGTACAATATTTTGTCGAATCAGAGATCTGCTTCAGTAAAGAGTCCAAAATTATTCTTTCTATTGTCATTACGTGTGGCAAAGGTATTGGCGATTTCTATTGCACTTAACTTATCTGTTTCCTTCTTGTGGCAATGAAGCAGAGTGAGATTACTGAATCGCTGTTGCCTAATATTAGATTGCAACCAGGTTTTCAGACTTAGTAAGGTGAGCCAAACTTTGACCACTAACTGCAGACATCCCCATTGACTGTAAGGTTTTAGAGAGGTTATCGGAATGGGAAAATAGCCTCTCGCCAAGACTCAAACCAAAAAAGAAGTCAAAGGTCTGCATTTGCGCTTGACTTTCAAGTATTCGTCCTCTTACATCTGTTAGGCTTTCTTTCCACTCCTCCAATAAGGCAGAGTAATTTTCGAGAATGCGACTGAAAACAGCTTGCTCTCACTGTCCATCGTGTAGGACAGAGTGACAGGATACCAGCAGCAGCAGGCTCACTTTCGTCTCCTTGCTCAAGATTATCCTTTATTTGTCCCAAAAGGCATTCATGCTTTGGTGAATATTTGATGAGTGTCGTTATCTCTTTGGCAGTATCCATGGTGTCCAACAATATCTTACAGCTGTTGGTGATGTCTTTTATACCCGGACTCAGAGAGTGGCCATGACAGTGAGTGGGATGAGCTTTAGGCTGAATCTGCAGGATTTTAGTTGCTACGCCAGACTTACTGCTGAGCATGTTGCTGGCACCATCATAGCACTACACTTGTCAAAAGACAAACAAGCCCGTTGGACGCATTTTTAATGCTGCTGCTCTGGTTTTGGCACGGATATCAGGGATGTTCACAAACCCTAAGAAATCTTCATGTGGTTCTAGTTCTTCGTCAATCCATCTAATGCAAAGAATTAGCTGTTCTTTATTGCTCACATCAGTATACTCGTCACAAAGCATTGAAAAGAAGGTGTTGTTTATGCGAGCAGCTATTTGCCTGGATACCATATCTGCCATGATTGATATCAATTCATTTTGAATGTCATGTGAAGTGTATTTAGCATTTTTGCGAACGAATCCAGTCAGAAAGCAAAGGCATATCTTTTGCTCTCAGTTTAAGGAGCTGGATAAAATTGGATTCGTCATGTGTGAGTTCTTGCATATGGCAAGGCCCTGTCGGGCAAGAAATTGGATACTTTCAACTATTTTTACAAAACATTGCCAGTTCTCTTTCAAGGCCATCTTGGTGGCATCGCTGCACATCTCAATTACGTTTCCACTTGATGCAATAATGCTAATTTGGTGCTCTGTAGCCAAAATATGACATTCTGTTTTTTGGTGCATTTGTAAGCGGGCGATAGCCTTTTTCGAGTTTTTCGAAAATCCCTCTTTGATGAAGGCCATTTCTTTGTTCTTTGCATTAGAAAGTTTATGTTGATTGTTTTGTCAGGCACAAATGTAACAAATTACATAATCACCTTCCTCGACATAGTGCAGCCAAGGGAAATCTTTGAACCACTTATCTTGGAATGAGCGATGCTGTTTTCCTATTTTCTTTTGGGGAAAAGTAAAATTACTTGGTTGATGAGACTTTGCTATAGCTGTATGGTCAATACTTGATGAAGAACCAAAGTTTTCAGCAATACTTGATGCAGAATGGTGTTCAACAACAATATTAAAAAGATAAATAACTTGAATTTTGAAGACAGCCAGCGCTTGTAGGTTCACGCTTATTCGTTTTATTTTTCGTGTGTTTCTTCTGTGTTAGAAACGAAATGCAGGATTGTTAAGAAGAACACGAGAAAAGGTTTTGCATGAAAACCATTTCATATTTTATTACATAAATCAGTATTTAAAGTTTTTATTTATATATATGCTCATATCCACATAAGCCATAAGTAACGGTTACTAATTAAATGAATTATATTGAATTAAGGTGTGATTAATGTAATTAACGATTAATGTAATAGTTTTCTTACAGACGCGCATTTTTTCACGTTTCTGCTAAGCCGGTGTTAGTTATGCTGGTTTATATTATTAAAACTAAATGAGATTATACAATTATGGTGCAAGTTTTCTTTTTTATTAGAAAACTTTCATCTGTACAGTATTTCATGGTTGTGATATTCACAGCTCAGTATTACAAATAGATCTAATGTTTGTCTAACTTTAACCCTGGCTTCCAAGCAATACTTCAACGTTAACTCATTTCCTCAAATGAAACTAATGCTCACATCATGCTGTACACCCAGTCTCCTGAAATGAGGTTTATCAACTGTAGGGCAAGAAACTTGTAAGAAAAGGAGCCTGGGATAGCTTTGTAATAATACTAAAGTAAGCAATGCCCCTGCCAAACCTAAACTGAAAAGACTAGGTAGTGGTAAATGCACTATAACTAGTACTTTTTCTGGTAATAGGATTAAGCCATTTAAGGACAGCACCTTAAGTTTAGTTAAATATTTTACAGTCTCTATAATACTATTTGCATCTACGTTTTTACAATCGTCAAGGAGTAAGTACTCTATATTCGAGCAGTTGCCTAAGAAATCAATGTTACTTAACACATTTTGCCCACTTAAATCAAGATAAACGATTTTCAAGGATTGGGCTAATTTACTTAATAGTGATACAGAACAACACTCAAGGGTGACTTTTCGCATGGAAAAATAGGTAAAAGCAGTTGCATGCAACATTATTCTGTCCATTGGGCGTTCATCTATATTCCAAATCATACACTCATTGATAGGAACTATCTGCCATAAACAGTTTGTGTCACATACCATCTGCCATCTTGTGCAAACTCGGCACAAAGAGCTCATAATTTCCTCCAGAAGTGTATTTAAAGATTTTGACCAGAATTTTATCTTGTCAGATAAGAACTGCACCAAACATTTTCACAGTTTTTTACGCTGTTTATTCAGTTATTAGGCAGATTTTAGCCGACTACAACTTTAAATATAATATATAAATAATTATAATAATTGCTGCCAAGCGAGTGAGCCTCAGCGAGTGAGTGCCGGCAGCATTCCTATTTTAGCCATCTGATTTGAGGAAACGGTCACCCTGTGGATTCAACCACCTACCAAACCAGCAAAAAAACAGTTTTATATTCGATAGCAGTTAGCCAATAAAAACAGTAAAAGTACTGGGAAAGTTGAACAAACCTGTTCACAAACCAGTTCTAGGTACTCACATGTGCTATTTGGAATTCCTGGTTTTAGTGCTTTGACTGAACTTTGTGCTAAGGAAGATTTAGAAGTTTTTCTTTGGTACAAAGCGCCAAATTTAATAAGATTTCTTGAAAGTTGTTGCTTAAATGTACTTTCAATGGAAGCAGGTTTGGGATTTTCTATAAAATTTAAATCGGAGAGATTCATTAGACAAGTATTATTAAATACGCGTTCCAAGAACATAGAATAAATAAACAGAATAACATACGGTACCAGACTGTGGTTATTCACTTCAAATTAATTTTTCGATCCTGATTTTACATTGCACAGGTTATAAAACAATGACTCACTATCGAGTCTTCTCAACAGAACATTATCATTGATTTTCTAACAATGATTGATATCAATTCATTTTGAATGTCATGTGAAGTGTATTTAGCATTTTTGCGACGAATCCAGTCAGAAAGCAAAGGCATATCTTTTGCTCTCAGTTTAAGGAGCTGGATAAAATTGGATTCGTCATGTGTGAGTTCTTGCATATGGCAAGGCCCTGTCGGGCAAGAAATTGGATACTTTCAACTATTTTTACAAAACATTGCCAGTTCTCTTTCAAGGCCATCTTGGTGGCATCGCTGCACATCTCAATTACGTTTCCACTTGATGCAATAATGCTAATTTGGTGCTCTGTAGCCAAAATATGACATTCTGTTTTTTGGTGCATTTGTAAGCGGGCGATAGCCTTTTTCGAGTTTTTCGAAAATCCCTCTTTGATGAAGGCCATTTCTTTGTTCTTTGCATTAGAAAGTTTATGTTGATTGTTTTGTCAGGCACAAATGTAACAAATTACATAATCACCTTCCTCGACATAGTGCAGCCAAGGGAAATCTTTGAACCACTTATCTTGGAATGAGCGATGCTGTTTTCCTATTTTCTTTTGGGGAAAAGTAAAATTACTTGGTTGATGAGACTTTGCTATAGCTGTATGGTCAATACTTGATGAAGAACCAAAGTTTTCAGCAATACTTGATGCAGAATGGTGTTCAACAACAATATTAAAAAGATAAATAACTTGAATTTTGAAGACAGCCAGCGCTTGTAGGTTCACGCTTATTCGTTTTATTTTTCGTGTGTTTCTTCTGTGTTAGAAACGAAATGCAGGATTGTTAAGAAGAACACGAGAAAAGGTTTTGCATGAAAACCATTTCATATTTTATTACATAAATCAGTATTTAAAGTTTTTATTTATATATATGCTCATATCCACATAAGCCATAAGTAACGGTTACTAATTAAATGAATTATATTGAATTAAGGTGTGATTAATGTAATTAACGATTAATGTAATAGTTTTCTTACAGACGCGCATTTTTTCACGTTTCTGCTAAGCCGGTGTTAGTTATGCTGGTTTATATTATTAAAACTAAATGAGATTATACAATTATGGTGCAAGTTTTCTTTTTTATTAGAAAACTTTCATCTGTACGTATTTCATGGTTGTGATATTCACAGCTCAGTATTACAAATAGATCTAATGTTTGTCTAACTTTAACCCTGGCTTCCAAGCAATACTTCAACGTTAACTCATTTCCTCAAATGAAACTAATGCTCACATCATGCTGTACACCCAGTCTCCTGAAATGAGGTTTATCAACTGTAGGGCAAGAAACTTGTAAGAAAAGGAGCCTGGGATAGCTTTGTAATAATACTAAAGTAAGCAATGCCCCTGCCAAACCTAAACTGAAAAGACTAGGTAGTGGTAAATGCACTATAACTAGTACTTTTTCTGGTAATAGGATTAAGCCATTTAAGGACAGCACCTTAAGTTTAGTTAAATATTTTACAGTCTCTATAATACTATTTGCATCTACGTTTTTACAATCGTCAAGGAGTAAGTACTCTATATTCGAGCAGTTGCCTAAGAAATCAATGTTACTTAACACATTTTGCCCACTTAAATCAAGATAAACGATTTTCAAGGATTGGGCTAATTTACTTAATAGTGATACAGAACAACACTCAAGGGTGACTTTTCGCATGGAAAAATAGGTAAAAGCAGTTGCATGCAACATTATTCTGTCCATTGGGCGTTCATCTATATTCCAAATCATACACTCATTGATAGGAACTATCTGCCATAAACAGTTTGTGTCACATACCATCTGCCATCTTGTGCAAACTCGGCACAAAGAGCTCATAATTTCCTCCAGAAGTGTATTTAAAGATTTTGACCAGAATTTCATCTGGTAGCACTAAATGAAATGACAAAACGGTAGTTATGTATCTTGTCAGATAAGAACTGCACCAAACATTTTCACAGTTTTTTACGCTGTTTATTCAGTTATTAGGCAGATTTTAGCTGACTACAACTTTAAATATAATATATAAATAATTATAATAATTGCTGCCAAGCGAGCGAGCCTCAGCGAGTGAGCGCCGGCAGCATTCCTATTGTAGCCATCTGATTTGAGGAAACGGTCACCCTGTGGATTCAACCACCTACCAAACCAGCAAAAAAACAGTTTTATATTTGATAGCAGTTAGCCAATAAAAACAGTAAAAGTACTGGGAAAGTTGAACAAACCTGTTCACAAACCAGTTCTAGGTACTCACATGTGCTATTTGGAATTCCTGGTTTTAGTGCTTTGACTGAACTTTGTGCTAAGGAAGATTTAGAAGTTTTTCTTTGGTACAAAGCGCCAAATTTAATAAGATTTCTTGAAAGTTTTTGCTTAAATGTACTTTCAATGGAAGCAGGTTTGGGATTTTCTATAAAATTTAAATCGGAGAGATTCATTAACTGGATATTTTCTTCATTGTCTTACACTACTTACAGAGTCTCTGTCTGAGTGACAGTTTAGAAAAATAGCGAACTAATAGTTAGCCGCAATGCATTGATCTCCCGCCAAAAACACAGGAACCCAATGATAAGATTAGTCTGCATAATGCACAACGATTCGTGAAATTTTCAATACACGTCCGAGAAAAAATTGTAAGCTTCTTGTCAATCATTTTTTTATTATTTTATTATTTTATTATTGAGAGGACCCGTCTGCATCTTGCACATGCTCTTGGGGCGATTCTGGTGGCGTTGTCTGTTCTAGATCTGGTGAAGGGTCTTCTCTCTGGCTTGGTAATTCACAGAACTTAGCAGTAGCTTGAGGTGCAGCATTTACAATATTTTTTGTTTGTGCTTGCATTGATGATGGAGACTTGTAGGTCGACTGGTCGCTGGGAGAATTCAGTGAATCCAAAACAGGCCTTGCACAATTTATAAGGCCAAAGGAACTCAGTTAGTCCTCGTGCAAGATTGTGTCCTCATCTTTGCTGTCTGTGTAGTGACAGGAAGCGAGATATTCCATGTTCTTGAACAATTGTGCAGTACTCCTAGCGACGTACTTGTGTACGTGAGACTAACTTGTTCAAGAATGGTTTGTACCACGCTCTAGGGCAAATGATTGCTGGCAAGAGGCCAAAAGCTACACAAAAACACCAAGCAATATCCAACAAGACAAAAACCAGCACACCGACTTGTTGATTTTCATTGGAGAAACCACTGACATGCTGTAGCAAGGGCATGCGCAGTTGTAAATGGCGTACTTTGACAGCGTTTTTGGAGGTGTTCTTGGTGTTGGGGATTGGAAAAACTGTCTGGACATCTCACTAAAGTATGTGGATCCGGTCCTCCTCTTTCTCCTCTTCGGTCTCGCCTCATCAGCCTCATCTTCGATTGTCCAAAAGCGAGCACCACAAAGTCCTCCCCTCCTCGTCATCCTCGCTATTATTCTCGTGGCCATTCTAGTAGTGATGGAAAAACCAATAATTATGATGCGCATGCTTCGCCTTGAAAAATTATATTCATGTCATTTAATTTAAAAGTTATCAAGCAATATTAATTTTAAAGCCGAATAAATGTCAAATTCATCTGTAAACTTAGTTTTCAAAAATATCCATCGATTAGCGAAGTACGAAGAGCTGAAGTAAAACCAGGTGTCTTTCTTTAAAAGGATAACCTGCACAAATTTATGGCCCGAATTTCTTAAAACGTGGAATAAAAGGTCATAAATTTAACAAAAAGCAAAAGGGCGTAATCGTTTTTTGATTGACAAATTTGCTTTTTATTTATGGTGTCGATCGTCGGCTTTTGCATTGTTTTTTTTTAGCACTTCAAACTTTAACTCCTAATAACATCCAAACAAGGGCACTAGAACCCTGAAATTGAGTTTATTAGTTATTATTATTATTATTTATTTAGTTTATTATTAGTTTTTTTTTCCCTTAAAATGTACTTCATTTTACATGAATTTGGTGGCTTGACGAATGTACATTTATAAATGTAACCGATGAAGAGGTTAAAGCAAGAGCTGTTTCCTCATCGTAAAAAAAGTAATTTCAGTTTTAACATATTGTTATATAAAACAATTTCCTCGCCGATGTTTCTTTAGTAACATTGTTTAGTACTCATCACGTTTATTAACAATTTGTCAGCAAAACTTTATAATATCCAAAATTCTGCACTCATTCCTGTGTAACTATAGGTAGTTTTGCCTTAGTTGCGCTATTCCTAAGAAAATATTATTGAGATTTATATATAATTAATTCCAATATTTTTGCAAAAGACTGAATTCCTTGATCAGTACCTAATTATTTGTAATACAAAGCCTTTCTTGTTTTTGAAACTTTGTTTATTGATTTATCAAGAGCTGTATATGCTTTAACAGTAGTTCATAGGTATTTGGCTGTAACTTTATATATTTCATTCACAATTAAAGGTTTTCTTGAAACTTTGCTTATATTGTCTTTTCAGCATGTTTTCACATAAACGTTTTGCTTGTTTGCAAGTAGAAAGTCATGACGAATGACAACTAGCCTCAACAAATATTATACCAACAGTTCATAGTTATTCCGTAGCTTTTCCTTGAATTCTTTAACATCAGGGTTGTCTCAGATTCCGCTTTAATAGTAATAAGAACGTTAATTTTATGAGCTCTGGCTGGCCTCTTCTGGTCACGCTTGCTCCTCTTGGCCTCTTCAATAACTTCACTGAAGGTTTTAAAGGATATCACCTATTTCTTTCTGAAAGCAAACTCTAGTGCTCAAGTATTAAAGGTAATAAAATAGATGAAACATCTCGGTTCACAACAGCCTTTGGCCTCATGAAGTGATCTGGGACTTCAATGCAATTTTTGTCTTTAGGGTATTTTGGTTGTCTCCTCACAGAATAGGTTTTTCCATCAGTTAAATCTGTTTTGTTGAAATAAAAACATCCCCACTGTCCTGACTCTTTTGCCTACAACCGCTTTTGTATTTGTTTTGTTTTCGTTTTTTTTTTTTTGAAAAGAAATCATTTTTATCAGTATTGTCGATGATCTGTTGTATGTCTAGTGTATATGAAATGTTGTTTGCCCTTCATCGCAGGGCCTCATGTATAATTGTTTAGAAACTTGATTGATAGCTTTTCGTTCTGGGACTGAAATGCATGTCACCACAGGCAGGGCTGATTGTGCCAGAATGAAGTGCCAGTTTTGTCTATTAGGAGGTTTTGTGAGAAAATCAGGGTTCGTACAGATTCCTGAGTTAAAATCTCCAAAACTTTTCCATCAACCTAAATTTCCAAAACATATAAAATCCAAAAGAGGAAACCATAGTTGAAATGGTCCGCTTTATCTCAGCATTTAAAACATCTAGCTCTGATCTCTTGTTCTTGGCTGTTCTTTTGAAGCTGTTAGACTTTGTCAATTCCAGCATATTGCCTTTCTTTTCAGCGTTGTCAGCCAACTTGTCTGCCGAATCCAACAGGGATTCAATATCTTGCTCCAAACAGATGCACTTACTTTCAAGTTCATGAATATTTTATCTAAGCAAAGTTTTCTCTTGCATGCTCCTTCATTTTCCACCTGTTCTCTTTTCTGTTCCTCTAGGTGCTGATTGTACTTCATCCTTCCAGATTTAGCAGCAGAAATGATTTCTTTAGTAATATGGACATTTGGTAGACCACCACATGACTGCACATAATCATGAATAATTCTCTGGGCGCCAATGGAGTTCTCATTTATATTGTCCACTAAGAGACCCTTGTTGATGGAAAAACCACGCTCGACTGCAGCTTGGCCATGAGATAATATTAACACTTGCTTGACAACTTCTCACAGAAGTTCAAAGGTCTCAGGAACTCATCAAGATGGTGGGTTTTTGTATCAAATTCCTTAAACTCACGTTGTTTTGGGCTGTACAACTTCCAAAAGAAATGCATCATATTGCTTGATTAGCCTGTCACAAGCGCTCTCTTTAAGGCGCTTGCAATTTACTGCACTAGATAAGAGGTGGCTAAAGCGAGACTTGTAATCTTCTGGCTTAGAAACCATTATTGGAGGAGCAATACATGCCACATTTCGAACCAGAGTAAACTTAAGTGGACATTTCTCAATAATTTTCTTGATGCCTGATACAATCATTGTCCTACAGTCCATCCGAAACTCCAATTCTTACATATTCATTCAATTTTCTTGGTTGCAACCAGTTCTTTCAACTTACGGGTAGCTGAAAATCCCACATCAACATGCTTAGGAGTTTTCAGTACAGCTCCATCTGTGACGTCCAACTTGAGAAGAAGAGAGACACTTGAAGCAGAACTAAGGATTTGAGTCTTGACACACCTTCTCATGAGGTCCCTTAAAAGTTTATCCAGATCCTTACAAAGGAAGGGTAAAAGTGGATCATCTGTCTGGTATTTCGATAAGAAAGGCATAAACTCCTCTGCAAGGGATATGAAAAACTGAAGTTTCACTAATAACAATGGATCCTGGACTGCTTCCTTGTCTTGTTCGAATGACTTAGTTTTAGGGACACTGTATTTCTTTGGGTTCTTTAAAATGCTTTCAATGTATGTCTTCAAGTGTAGCAATACGTCTATGGCCTTCTTTGCTACTGGTACATCATTGATCCACCTTGTCGGACAGTGTTTTGCAGGAAAGACAGCGGTTCCTATAATACTAATAAAAACATCTCTACGTGCTGGTGTATCTTTAAAGAGTCTGTGCATGGATTTAAATAGCCCAGCAATGTCCCAGTCTACAGCTGACATGCATCTTTAAATGCACCATGAATTATATGCAATCCACAGCTTCCGATATTAATTAAAGTTGCATCACTGTCATTTCTCACCAGTTCTTCAGAAAGCTTGTCAAAAAAAGCCCAGTTTACGTTGGGACCATCCATGCTTAGTTGTATCATGCAGCTGAGATCTAGCTTCCTTGTAAGCTCCAAAAAATGATCTAGAAGATCATCTGCAGTGGCATGGCCAATAAAGGCTGTGTCAATGTACCTAGTATTTACTTTCTTCATGTCTTCATCATAGTATCTAATGTATATATCCATTTGTTTGTTTTGTGTTTTATGATTTAATGATTCATCAAAAAGTAGCACTCATCAGTATCCACATCATATCCACTCATCTGATGTTCAAACACATTTCAAACCTACCGAGACATTCCAATACACCCATTTCTCCTCAGCACATCCTTTCAATGTCAAAAAAGGATTTATTAAAGGAGAAACTTTACGTCTTTTGAGAACGAACTCAGATAGTGAATATTTCGAAGCCCGTAAAAGAGATTTCGAGTCTCGCCTCATTAACCGAGGATATCCTAAGGCTTTAGTATCCAATATTCTATCTACTGTTCATTTTTCCTCGAGACATTCAGCATTGGTAGGCAAAGAAAGAACAACCAAGAGTGTGTTACCCTTCGTTACCACTTACAACCCAGCTACACCCAACCTTAAAAAGATTCTCATGAAACACTGGCATTTATTGTCTCAAACACCCAACCTTGCTAGGATTTATTCAGATCCTCCAATAGTTTCCTACAAGAAGGACAAATCTCTCAAGGATACCCTTGTTAGAGCCAAACTTCCTTCTATTTAAGAAACCAGCACTTTTGAAAACGGCGAATGTAGAATGTGTGGCAATGCCATTTTATTAACTTGTTCTGAGTAGTCCACATAGTAGTCCACATCACGTATCTTATCAAGAAGAACATTTCGGAAATAGGGAGCCAGGCCAAAGCAAAGAATGTGCATAAGCACACTTCTTTTCACTACAGGAAAATGACTCAGCTATTTTGCTGTCAGGAAACATTTTATGGAAAAGTTGTCCTACTTTTTCACAGCTTTTATATGAATACTTGCTTACAACTGTCTTAAGTGACCAGAGAATTTCAGCAGTCCAACTATCATTTCCTGAGACATGGTTGTTGAGAAGACCCTGTATGAAAAGCAAGAAATGGTCTAATGGTCTAACTAATATCAAATTATCAATGTTCACAAAATGCATTAAATGAAGTGTTATGAACAGGTCTAGGATACTTATTTTACACCAGGGGCGCTTTCCATTTGATATTTTCCATCCGGTTGGAAATTGGTTTACTAATGGAAAGTGATTTTCCATGCAGTCACACCAGGAATGGTAGGTGAACCTTTTGCCAAGAACCAAACAGAAATTGAGCCTTCGTTAAAAAAATACAGTGGTCGATGTGTACAATGTAAATAGAAATGGTGGACGAACTACCCTTCTTGCTTCCGTCTTAGACGATGAAAATGAAGCTGAAAACGTATTGGAAGACGATGACGAAATGTTAATTTTTGCAACAGTCTCTTCGTTTATGAGAAGAAACCTTAACAGAAGGTTAGGCTTTTTCGAAGTGACTGTTCAAGGCATATTTCAATGATGAGTTTGAGGGTCATTTTTATCTTTCGCGTACTACTGCCGAAATATTAACGAGAGAAGTTGTGGCTTCGGGACTAATTAGTATTAGGAATACCTTTTTGTGGATTATGGCAAATGGAAGGTAAATAATGCGACAGGTGGCGGACAGATTCAACATCACACTCAGGCAGCTGTGCTAGAGTGCTTCGTCGTGTTAATTCTGGAGTGGTATCTTTAAAACAACGCTACATAAATTGGCCAAATGGTAAGACTATCAAAGCATCTTAATTTGCCATTACGTATTGGTATGCTATCCATCATGATGAATATTTTGTGATATCTAATGCAATAATTGCAGAGAATGAGATGAGATATAGCCCAACATTTCGAGAATGCAGGAGGCATGCCTGGTGTAATAGGTAAGTGACCAATACTTTCTTACAAGTATTTTCCAATTCAAGGATTTTTATAACTTGGTGGCTAGTCTTACAATTGATCTGAATAAAGGTAAAGTGTAAGAAAGACTAATAGTCAAATTAACGAATAGAAAGCAAATGAGTCAAAGTCTGGCAAAGCGCAACAGTGTATTGGCCGCGCTAATAATACCACTCTATGAAAACCACTTTAAAAATGATTTATACCAAACTACCAATAATAAATTTACTATCGTTATTCCTATTTTTACTTGTGTTTTATAGCGCGTGCGCAAATCACGTTTTGTAAATCAAATTTTTGATGATGAACATTTACAGTTAGTTTTGAGTGTAAGTTGAAGAAGAAAACCTTACCATCTCCATTTTGTGTATTTAATAACTTCAAGTCAACGAAATTGGTATGTAACATTTCTCATTAAACTAAGTACTACGTAGAAATCAGTGATAGATGTAAATTCGCAAGAATTATACAAGAAAGAGAACGGAAAAAGCTGTAGATTTGCCGGTTTGCTTCATGCAACTGATCTCTATTTCAGTAGTTGTTGTTTACAAGCGATTTACTTCTACAGTAATCAGGTATAGGATTGTCTAATTAAGTTGTTGATTTAGCATGAATTGCTAAGTAGTTTGAATAGTGTGTTTACACTAATTAGTTTAGGTTGGTCACATATCGACCTGAAGTTCTGCTAGTTTTGTTGTAATGCATGAAATCCTTAACCTTTGTATAACAACGTAGGATAGTAATTAATTAGTTATTACTGATTACTTATCGTAGCTCTCGCCGTTCGTTTGGGTTAACGTTTTATGTTTACGTTACGAAGTGGAATAAACCGTAGTCAAAGTTAAGAAGACTGCCGTGTGCTGGTTTACTTGGTCACATACTAATCAATGATATTCTTATTTCTTTTAATTCTAAATTTTAGGAGTAATTGATGGTTCATTCATAAGAATCAAGGCACCCAGTGCTGACACAGATTCATACATCTGTAGAAAGAAGTTCCATGCTATATATCCATATGATCCCTATTTGGCCCCATTATTATTAAATGTTATTAATTTCTACTTTTTCTCATCAGGTTGTTTGTGATAATAATATGATTCTGACTGATGTCCTGGCAGGCTGGCCGTGATCTGTCCATGATTCAAGGATTTTGAGGAACTCATTACTGTGTGCAACTGCAGCCAACAGATTCCCTCATGATTACCACCTTATCCACTCTTAAGGTGCGATTATTTTTGCAATATTACCCTACTTACAGCAATACATTGACAGATAAGGTAGTTCTCACAGGTGATTTATATTTGGAGAACAATCCAAAATGGACTGTAAAAATGTATTTAAGGGACCAGTCATCATTTAAGTGGGGGGTGGGGGTGTAGGAGAAATTGGGCCCCCCAAAAAAATTGCAGTGGAAGATGGGGGGGGGGGGGGGTCTCGAAATTTCAAAAGGAGAGTAAAGGGGGGCCTTCAAAACCTCAAACAATGCTGATTTTGTTTGTCTTTATAAAGTGTGAAGGGACACTCAGTAGAGACTTTTTCTTGGCTGGTTCTTTTTGATCAGACTAAGGCTCAGCGCAACATCTAACTCATCTACAACAACTTTCTTCTTCTGAATTACCAAGTTATAATGCATCCCTTTTTATGGGGAATTGTTGGAAAATCAAATTGACTGACAACCTGTCAAAAACTATTCGATATCAACTAGGAAATTTCTAAGGTGGTGCCCCTTAATAAGAACACGAAAATTACAATATTCATGCTTGAGACTAAATGTATCAAAAATCAGTTGTTGTACGATTAAAATACAATTTACAAGAAAGCGTTTGGTCATAAAAAGGTCAACTGGTACATCGGTTTAAAAGGTTTTAGAACGCAGTTAAAGTACCAATTAACTTTAATCATATGACTCGCCAGTCCAGATTTCCCTTTAAGACCAACGTAGGCTCGTAATTCGTACTTTGCACATGCGCGCACAACCGTTAATAATTACCAAAATGATTCCGTAATAAAGAATAGATTCAAAATAACCTCAAAATAATTGTTCTGAATTGTGTCTTGTAACAAAAGCAACAGTTGTGTACGACTTAAAAGTCTTTAGATTTTTGCAAAGCAGCTCAGCTCACATAGTGGCCATTTCAAACGATCTTCCTTCAACATAACACTCTATTCTGAGTGGCTTGTGCTTTGTGCTCATTAAAAAATGAGGATATCCTACAGGGGTTGAGATAGAAGGAACATAAATAATTTTGTACACTCCTCATCAATTATCTAATAGTCTGTCCCTTATGCACTTTTGGGTTTTGTTGCCCAGCTGGGCCCCTGCAATTCACTCCAATGAGGTATCTGTTGGGTGGTACACAGTCATCAAGCCTCTTGTTCTTGGTATTTGCACTAATAATCATAATAGAACATGTAGGCAGTGATAGTGAATGAGCAAGATAAAAGGTTTTGTTAACTCAGCCAGCATAACACACATACTAAACTTTGCAGAAAGTTTCATTTTGTATATTTTGGTATTATGTTTGAAGGAGGGGGGTCGTGGATTTTTTAAAACAACCTAAGGGTGGTACCTGAAAAATTTTGAATACTAACAGGTAGGCATAAAAAACCTTTTCTCCTCCAACCCCCCCCCCCCCCCCCCCCAACTTGAATAATGACTAGTCCCTAAGATACATACAAACTATGTTCTAAAATGGAATATCACACAGAATCATATTGTTTATTTAACAGATGGCTAATGACTCCCTTTTGTAACAATGGACACCTGCTGCAGAACCAACTTCATTTCAGTAACGTGTTGTCTTCTGGCAGACAAGTTGTGGAACGCACAATTAGCCTTTTGAAAGGAAGATGGAGAAAGCTGAAATACCTGGACCATTTAAGTGTAAAGCTTATGGTGCAAATAATAATGGGTGCCTGTGTACTTCACAACTTGTGTCTTCTACATGATGACTTTAATGACACATTTTCTTAATTATGACAGCGATGATGATGACGACGATGATGATAGTGCTAACAGTAGCAATGGTGCTCCAAGAAATGGCACAGAAGAACAAAAACGCAATCACCTTGTTAATGTTGTTGCACAATATTTCACTTTGTAAAGAACAAATTTAAATAAACATATTTTATTATATTTGTGAGCTCTTATTAAGTGTAAACTATTCATATGGAATATAACATTTCAACAGCAGAAACACCACCATTATTTAACATTGTAGCCAGGTAAATTGACTTGTGAAATAAATATGATTGTTATTATATAATGGATAAGCAATCAATTACAGTTGACTGTATTTATGCATATAAATTAATGCAAATAAAACACTTGTCAGGTTGTTGTAAGGTGCCTTCTAAAAAGTCAAAAATCTTCAAATAACAGTAATTATATTCATTAAAGTAATTAACAAGTGTTTTTTTTCTATATGGAAATGTCCACAAAGCAAAATAAATAAGAAAGCAGTGGCACATAATGCTTATCAGCTTATGAAAGCTTATTATTTATGTGCACTTTATTTCATTCTTTATTTTTTCTTTGCTGACTTCATAACATCTAACAAGCTATGCCAAAACTCCTTTTTCTCTTCATTCATGTCCTGCAATATCTTGATTCTTTTGTTTTCGGTCTCTTCTTTTTGTTCTTGGTATTCTTTGAGGAAGTCAAGCATTTCAGCTGCTGAAGATTTGCTTTTGCGCTTCTTAGCTGGCCTCTTCTTTGGTGTCTTCTTTTTTGGCGTCTGGCTGTTATCATCATCAGAGCTGTCACTCTCTTCCTCTAGCTCATTTTGGATGTCTGCGGATGATTCTAGAGTGAAAGTGGGTTTGACACTTGCGTTTGTTCCAATACATTCTTCCATTTCAGTTTGAAATTTCTGTCTGTCATTCCCACTCTTGTTATTATGGTCTGCCACTTTGTGTTTGGTTGTCAGTTTTGTCCATTTTCGAAAGCATTGGTCCCCTGTAACTTTGATGTCTGATTTGCTATTAAACTCAGAGGCAATTTTCTCGAAGACTTCTTTTTTTGTTGATTTGCCATTGCCAAATAAAGCCGTGTTGCCCTTCCAACAACTTATTAACAGCTTTACATGACGTTCTTCCCATCTGTCAAGGTACGTGGACGATCCTTGAAAAGTAATGAAAAATGGTGTAAAAATAAGTAAAGGCTTAATTAGTTATCGTTCTTTATTTTAATCATTTGATATTAAGCTTTACTCTTGGATAAAAAACAAATATCGTTTTTGTGGCCAAAGTAGTTACTTCAAGGATTAAATCTTATCAAAAATATTTGTCTTTTTACAAGCTATAAAACATTTCAAAGCGTTTAAAAAACGTTTTTCGTAAAACTCACCTTCATTGCTTTCGTTTGCCATCTTGTTAGTAGAAGAAAGACCTTCGTCTCTGAAATGGTATGCGCGTCCTCCAATCGAAAAGAGTGGGAAATGCAAATGGTATGTGCATCAACCGGAAGAACCGAAAAAAAGCGGGAAGAGTGGAACGTCTCCAGAGGAAGTCCGAATTTTCCCAGAAGTTCCGATCGGGATTGCGCAAACCATTTGGCATTCCATCCGGAATTTCTGAAAATTTCGAGCAAATGGAAAGCGCCCCAGAATTCCAACATTTGCATCTCTACTATAAAACCAAAATACCTGAGATTGGTTATTAATTTTAGAAGTGTTTACATCAGTACTACTTTTCTCTGCTGCTACATCTCTACTTGTTGCAAAGAATGTTGCCATTCTGTTTCTCACATTTTACAAACACAACTAAATCCGCCGGCCTAATCTCGCAACATGAAAAAAAAAGAAAGAAATATGTTCTTGCAGCTTACTCACAGTTTATGATTTCAGATCATAAAGTGTACAGACTGTATCACCACTTTCATGAGCAGTGTGTTTCATGTACCATGAACTTCATATGTGAAAGCGGTTCCATAGATGCTGAATTGCCCTCCTGCGGGAAGGAGATCTTTTTTTCTCCGAGCCCGTTGACCGTTAGGTGAATTCTTTCCTGGTTGAGGGAGGATATTGCTGGCCAGAATTTGGTAGACAGACAAACGCGCGGGACCAAGCCGGTTGTTTGCCCCTAGTCCTGCCGTAAGGAGATGGTCTTGATCTACGGCTTGTAGCGGATATACCACTTCTCCTCGTTGCCGAAAGTGGTCTGAAACCAAACACTCTGTTGTGCTCTTCCCGGGCAAATGAGACAGAATTCGCCGTGCCTACGACGGTTGACGGTACTCTGGGTTGATGTGGCAGTTTATGTTGCCGGTGCCGAAGTAGTGGCTTGAGCTTGAGACGACGAGTTTGTAATAAGCTCTGCTGTCTCAATGAGGCGCTGAGTGCACTCACGAAGGACATTTGGATTCATTTTTAAAGGGCTATAATGAGAACGAAGATTGTTTGTACAGCTGTACACGTAGCAATCAAAAGACCGAGAGCGTCAGCAAACATGGCTTTTATATGGCAGGCGCATATAGTCACGTGATCTGGGTTGACAAGAAACGCCTGGCGAAAAGTACTTTGAGCGTTCGCAAGTAATAGTAATATACACCTATTTCAAAAAAGGTTGTCGTACGAGAGGTCTCAAGCCTACGCGACTAGACCGAAAAGGAGTATGGGAAGTTGCAAAACTTCAATTTCTTTTTTGCTCTGGTCTTGATTTTAGCATCAGCAAATGAAGGTCTTTAAAGAATTAGGTAATGAAAAGCTTAAGTTGAGTTATTGGCTGGATATTTATATGGTTTTATAACTTTAGTAATATTTACCCATGCTTCCTTTCGGGTGAGCCGCGTAGGCTTTCGCCGACAACATTTATTGAAATAGGTGTATTTTCACTAGGGACTGTCACAGACAAACATTAAAAACAAACAGAAACATTACTTCTGAAAAAGGTAACACATGAGCGCACCGGGTAGGTCCTTCATATATGGTACATTATAGTGGGTCCTAACACCAAAGGCTCTTTGCTATTACTAGAACGAAGCTGTTCCCACTATAATGTACCATATATGAAGGACCTACCCGGTGCGCACATGTGTTACCTTTTTCAGAAGTAATGTTTCTTAAGGGAATACGTTTTGGAAGTAAAATCGCGTTAAGAGTTCTGAATTCAGAAGTAATTTACATGAGTTACGCATACCTAATTTTTGACCCCCAAAACGCGCCATACACTGGAGCTAGAAGACATGATAATGGTGCTAGAAAACCAATGTCTACAGATTACATTATCATCCCCTTAAATAGAAGAATAAAGAGGTGTCTGGGGTACAGAATGTTGATATTGATAGATACATAGTGAAACACCATGAAGTTAATCCATTTTTCATGACGAAAACTCAAGAACAGTTACCATGATGCATGGCGCAATTATTATTACCGTGTGAATCTAACACGCATCAGACGTGTTTCAAAAGACTATCAAGGAAAAGTGGTAATCCCAGAAAAGAGAACTATTAACAAAAAGGACAGTAATTAAACTGTAGATTAGAAAATGTATCGATCAGCACTATAATCCAAAGCTACTGCAAATTCAAATTATCACCAGTTAATAATAATAATAATAATAACTTTATTTACCCTACAAAATGGATCAGCTAATACCGTAGTAATAGGTGGTATCAACCCATGTGTAGCTATATAATACATCTCTGTTATAAAAATATTAAAAATTAAATATATAAAACTAGGTCATAAATATTTATATAAAAATCTAAAATCTCAATAAAAAGCGAAAAAAAAAAGCCATGAAAAAAATCAAAAAATTTCAGCTAAAAATCTAGCTAAGTCAAAGAGCAACGATGCGACTGAATGTCTAAATTACTAAGATAACTATATCATTATATACTATCTTAAAAGTTAATATAGCACGCAAAAAACGCCTACGATTTGTTAAAGTAAGAAGACCTAACTTACATCGCATTTCCTGGAAACACGTTTTCCTATTGGCATTCAATATAGAACGCATTGCCTGATTTTGCAGGCGCTCAATCCTTAACGATACTATTTTAGAACAATCTAACCAGGTCATTGACCCATAATCCAAAATGGGCAAAATGGTTTGCTTATAAATTAGCAAAAGAATATCCTGAGATAAAAAAACAGAAAATCTATTTAACATTCTTAGCTTTGGATAAACTTTCTGCCAGATACATTTCATATGATGGTCCCAAGATAGATTATGATCTACATATACACCTAGATATTTATAGGAGTCAACGTCTTTCAACTTTTGATTTTGTAAGTTAATGTTAATGTCTTTTGCAGCTTTGAGTGCCGGTCGTGATCCTAATACCATAACCTTAGATTTTCCAGGGTGGGCCACCATCTCGTTTTCTTTGAACCACATGGATGTGCGCAAGATCTTGATTTACACAATCTGCCGCTAAAGCAACATCTCTATGGGCAAAATGGATCTCTGTATCGTCGGCGAAAAGTGTACAGCTTGAATGCTGTATAGTGGATATGACACCGTTTAGGTAAATGGAGAATAAGGTCTGTCCAAGCACCGATCCTTGAGGTACTCCGCGACGTATGACTTGCAGAGCTGACGCTCTACCATTACACGAAACAAACTGTTTCCGATCCTCCAGATAATTCCTGATCCACTGAAGCGAAGTGCCAAGTAGACCAGCAACAGCCAGTTTGTTGACCAGCAGACTGTGATTGATAACATCAAACGCCTTCCGTAGGTCAAGAAAGGCAGCAACAGTCATACTTCTCTCATCGATTGCTCTCTTCCATTCATCAACCAACGTAATTAATGCAATGTTACAGGAAGAAAACCTTTTATATGCAAATTGTTGTTTATCAATCAGATCGTGTTCGATTGCAAATTTTTGCAACTGTTTGTTAGCGAAACTCTCGAAGACTTTGGAGACACAAGGTAAGATGGAAATTGGTCGATAATTATCGCAAACTGACATCTTACCCCCTTTATGAAGTGGAGAAACACGGGCAATTTTCCAGTTGGAGGGGAAAATTCCGCTCTTCCACGACTCATTGAATAGGTAGGCAGCACTCGGAGCTAATTGACCCGCAGCAGCCTTTAAAACCCTTACGGGAATCTCATCAACACCTGTAGCTTTAGATGTTTTCAGAGAAATGAAGGCTTTGTACACTTCCTCATTTGTTACCGGATGAAAAGTGAATTCAGTATTATTCTGCGTATCTATCTATTCAGGCCTGTCCGGGTAAGCTTCATTTAGAACAGAATCAGCAATGCTTACAAAGTGAGAGTTGAGTTGATTATCCGTAACCCTCGTATCAATGTTCTCTGTCTTGGTCTTTCCAGGCAGAACAAGTTTCAATGTCTTCCAAAACTGTTTTGGATCCCCTCTGTGTTCTTTAAGACGCGCCTTGAAAAATTCCCGTCTCTGCTTACGCAATTTGCTGGTAATTTCGTTTCTTAATTGTCGATAAAGAGACCATAGCTCCATATCACCAGACTCTCGGGCACGCCTATGCAAGTAATTTCGTCTACGCATCAATCTTAAAATAGAGCTGTCCAACCAAGGATGCGTGGTCTTCCTTATCCTTTTCTTACGCAAAGGAAAATGATTGTCCATACAACTCTTCAAGAACTGTGACCAGACATCAGTTTTCTCGTCAATATGCTGAGCCGAGCGCAACGTGCTCCAGGGTACGTACATTGCAGTATCTTCTGTTCTTTCTTATAAAAAGTCTTGGCAATCATTATTATCAGGGAGACCTGGATAATCAAAGGGGGACAGATTATTATAGACCTTCCATACTCGTGACAAAGTGTCCCTGAGCATATTGCGAAGGGGGACAGTCTATCATAGACCATTCATAGTCATGAAAAGTGTCCCCTGTGTATATTGTGAAGGGAAACAGTCTATCATAGACCATTCATAGTCATGAGAAGTGTCCCCTGTGTATATTGTGAAGGGAAACAGTCTATCATAGAATATTCATATTCATGACAGATCGAGTTCTTGTATTTGTTACTAGAAAGAGTCTGAATCAAGCTCCAATCTACCAACTATTACATCATTGTGCTTGGAGATTGATTGCTCACTTATGTTAATTACGCGCGCTTATTGTGACTTGTTTCTTCGTATACTAAAGGTGCTGTTACAGGATACAATTTTCTTGCAACTTGCAATGCAACGCTGACGAAAGCATTGCATTGCAAGTTGCTGGTGAGATGTCAGACGCTCGCAACGCAATTCTTTCTTTATCTTCGATAAAACAAGATATACCAGCGGTCACTGCGCTCTGATTGGCCGTTCGTAGTTAACGTTGATTACATCGCAGGTTGCTGTATTGGATGTTGCACGCAGCAGCTTGCATCAAAACGTTGTGAAAAGTAGATGATCGTTCAGCTTTTTCAGCAACTTGTTAAGATGCATTGCTAGTTGCAGAGAAGGTGTTACAAGCGCAATCTCTTCTGAAACTTGCAACGCAACGGCATTGCATTGCATGTTGCAAGAAAAATTGCATCGTGTAAGAGCGCCTTAAACTAATAGAAATATGTGATCTATTAAATAGAATGATATGCAACATCTGGATCGACAGTCCATCAGAAACACTTTTTTGCTCATTTGATTGCATGACACTCTTCCTGACTCTCAGCAAAGATGAATATATGCAAAAACGCAGTGAAAATAATTGTGTGGACGACGAAGTTTTTAGTCACGTTTATAGAAAACGAAAACATTTCCGTAATGTTGACTGGGCCTTAATGTCCACCTAAAATAGATCACAGTTAGATCTGAGTTAGTAAGTTAAATGCATACCCCTTCTAGAAGCAAGATGTGGCCGAGCAATGAGAGCGCCGGTTGTCACCTTCGTGGTCCCGAGTTCGATTCCCGAACGGGGCATCACATGTGGCTTCAGTTTCGTTTTCTCCCTTACTTCGAGGGCTTTTCTCCGGTTATTCCGGTTTTTCCTCCATCAGTAAAAACGAACTTGTTTTGATTTAAGCTTTTGTACGTGATCAGACGTGGGTCGAATGATGGCTGTTACGTGTGTGTGTATGCAAATTTGTATGTAAAACTGTCTCATAATGAAAGCGCACCTGATACCTCGTTGAGCTGCGCCCTTCGTAATTCAGCACTTGTGCTGCAAGGAAGGGTGGTGAACTTCACCAAATTTTCTTTTCTTCATTTTATTAAGATTACAAAACAATTCCCAAAATATTCTGTGACATGTTTCGTAAGAGTTCAGAGATACACTGCTACCCAACTAGACAATCAAGCAATTACAGAACCCAACATTGCCGAACCAACATTAAAAAGTTTACTATTGTTAGCCAAGGTCCCAAGCTCTGGAACTCTTTACCAAAAGAATTAAAATCAAAACCCACTTTAAGCTGCTTTAAAACCAATCTATACAGATATCTAATAAACTCCATGCCATAATTATTTGTGTATAAATCTTGTATTTCTCACTATCATACATGGATAAATATGGCTGTCATTGTTATTCTATTATAGAAATTATAAATGTATTTATTTTATTTATTTAAATTTTCCAATTAAACCTCATTTTTCCTAATTGACCTTTTAAAATAACTACAAGCCAGCTTATTTAACTAGGCAGTTCAAAAGTATAAGCCCACGGCTTCTTTTTGTGCTGCCTTGCCATCGGGGAATAGATTATACTTCTGCTTTGTTATTTTCTCTTTCCATATTTTATCTAACTCAATAATTAGCTTGCAATTTTTTTTTCTTTCAATGATTGTTATATAATTATCTTTATATATGATACTGTTATATTTTGTAATCTATGATATTTTGTAAAATCTATAATTACCTAGTACATGTATCTACCCTGATGGTATATATAAATAAAGATGATGATGATGATGAAGATGCCGGGAATGATCATTTGAATCAACGATGCTCGAATAAATGACTGCAATTTAAAAGCAGTCTGTATTGGTATTTATCTTTATTTGTATAAGCCATCGATCTCACTGTGTATGACAGTGGCTTTTGACATGCAGTAGCTGAGTGGTGGAGAGGGAGAGAAAAATTAGAAAGATGGTAAGACTGAAAAACAGCGGTATCACAAAAGATACCAATGAAGTGCTTCGGGCTACCAACACGTGAAAAACCAAATGAAGTTTTAATATAATAACATAGCAACACTTAGAGCTGCCTGATTATATAAATAATCAATGAAAAGAAAACAAAAGAAGTCAGCCCGCTTAACTGGGCCAGCCCGGTTCATAATATTAAAAAAAGGTAAATAGAATATAGATTTCGTATGACTGTGAAAACGGCACCGCACGGTCACGGCACGATTGTGGTGGGAATTTCAAATGTTTTTATAGACATCACGACACGGCGCGGTCCGTTTCAGACTCACATTTGCTCTATACAGCAAAGTAAAATACGAAAGAAAAAGGGTCGGACGCTTGCGTTTTTGGTAGATGGTGACATGAACTTCCATCCTTCAAAAGAAAAAGAAAACACTGTATAAATTACGGACTTTGTAGAACTCATGTGGGAAGCATACTATATGACACTTGTTTCATGACGTTTTGGATATGTTTGTAGACTTTCAATATAGTTTTATAGATATAAGAGTTTTTATCAATTTTACTACTTTCCATAGTAGTATCTTTAAATGTCTAATAATTACTCACGCTTCCGCTAGTATTTTTAGGACGTTTCGACAAGAATGTCATTTTATAATTGACAGAAAACAATATAATATTCCCAATTTCAGCTAGAACACAGCCAACGCTTCGTAACGAGTCTAGCTGGAGAAACCTTACCATGTACTTTGATTAATTTGACCAACCAATATTTCTTGATTTTGTTTTTCTTAATGATGCAGTCGTAAGCTAAGTTCATGGCTAACCAGGTTGGAAGAACTTCCCTTTTCAGCAAATGTCAATCCTTATAGCTAAATCCTTTTTTCCTAAATTGGAAATAGTTTAGTAACATTTCGCTTTAAGGCAGAAAATTAGTTTTGATAAATAAGCTGTAAAACTAAAAGTTGATTCAGGTTGAAGACTGAAGGGACTTATGAATATCAAACAAGCCTGAGTAAAAGGTACGTTCCCAAACTCGTTAATCTTTTTACGTTACCGGAGCGTAGCATTAAACAAATCAAAACACAGGATTCTGTACTATTTCGTATAATTTCATTCTTATATATATACATATTCATCCTTTTTAAGCTTGTCATAAAAATAATTGGTGTTAAACAAAAGGCCCTTTTAAACGAGAAAACCTATGACAAATTATGCATTCCCCGAAAATTTGACTAAATTCCAGTGCATCCACAGTAACTCACTTAGAGCAAATTTACTCAGTCATTTGAGTAAGTGAGTACCCTTTACTCGAATAACTGAGTAACTGCATACCCTTTACTCCAAATATTTGAGTAATCTTACTCGGATAAGTGAGTTACTGTGGACATATCGATTTACTCACGCCTTTTTGCACGACGAACGAAAGCAAATTTGTTGTATGTGAAATTTGCTTGTGTGGACGATTTGTCAAAGACAATTGTTTAAATCTTTCGCTTCCGGAGTTCATCAATCAGAGTAGGTGTTTGGCACGGTAATGAACATATTTGGATACCTTTTTTAGTCTGAACTGCTGTCCGAAAATAAGTGCTAGCACATGACAAAGACAAATCTATTTGTCATAGGAAACGTGTATGTAATATAATAGCTTTATTCCAAACAAAAATACCAGTAAGGTATATAAGGAATACAAACAAAAATTGAATCTAGACTACACTATAATATAATATAATATAATAAGTGTAAAGTATATAGATATGTATGTAAATATATAAATCATCGTAGCTATCTATTGACCATTACAACTGTCATACAACAATTGAATATTATAGCAATATTTAGCAAAAACACCTGATACTGAATCATCATTCATTGATAACAGGTATATGAAAAAATCTTCACTTTTAAAAGAAACGAAAGAATTATTAATAGATATTATATCTTGGATAAAAAAATTTCTAACACCAACAAACTGACTATTTTTACACTTGAACAAGTAATGATATTCATCCCCCACTTCATTATCATCACACAGAGAACATAACCTTAATTCGTATGGTGTCTTCGTATATCTGCCACGTTCAACTGGGAAACTATGCGCAGAGATACGAAGCCGTGCAACAGCCTGTCTATATTTTACAACACGCACAGAATTAAGATAACGTTCAAACTTAATTTCCTTTTTAAACCGCCTATAAGTACGAAGCTTTCCCCCATTATCATTCGAATCATTAATCTGAGCGTTAAACTTTTTTACACAAAAATTGACTAATTTTTCTTTAACATACTTAGTAACTGTCTTAAGTTCATCAATAGAGGGATGAACTTCAGAAATTGTTTTTAGACCGCTTAATTCTAAGACATTGTTCGTAAAAACAATTTCCTTAGAATTTAACTTTATAATACATAAATTAGCAGCCTCTCCTACTAACGTCTCTTTATATAATGGGTTTGTAATGTATGTATATACGGACCTTTATTGGTCTAGTATTCAGCTTTACTATTTTCTGTGCTTACAATCTAGAACTGGATCAAATGACTCACTTGATGTTCTCCCTCCTTGTATTTTTGCTGCTGATAAAAGGTAAGCGTTACTATCGTTACTCTAGTTATTCTCGTTTAACCCGATATCATTCAATTGCTGCGTCATCATAGAAAAGAAATAGCACATAGAGGTGAGTCGCTATAATGATATTCCAACTCTCCTCTATGTCCCGGATAGGAAAAGTACCTTGACTGTTCATTCCAATATTTGAGATTTAGTTTACATTATCGATCCTGTATAAACTCAAGAGAGCACTACATGCAGGCTAACTTTTTAAGTTGCACTTTTTAAGCTTGCAATTTCTATCATGCTATATTAGAGTGCCAATAATCCCAAATTTAAAATTAGGGGGAGAGATAGGGGGAAGGGCAAAGAACGCCTACTTATAAAAAAGGGAAAGACATTCCCTTTTACACCGAATAGTGCAGGCATATCGTGCACAAAAAGTGCAGAATTGTTCAGTTTTTTGCTACAAGCATGAAAATTGGCACAATGATAGAGGGCAACATGCTGACTAATTCCTGATATAGCGCCACGCCCAAAAATCAATACTTCCAGTTTTACACATGTGGAATTAATTTTCACTTAAAATTAAATACAATTGTTGCATTAACTAGTTGTTTCATGAAATGTGATAATTCTTTACAAGTACTGTTCCTTTTACCTAGCTGACTATAGTGCCCCACCCTATTCCTCGTACTTCCAGTTTTATGTTAATGGCTTTAATTAAATTCAAAATTACTGAAAATAACCGATTTCTACAATGCTATCACTACCAACTAATCCTATTTGGTCTAATGATGTATGCCCTTTTCATTTCACATGCACTACCACACCCTAAACTTAGTACTGCCAGTATAGATACATAGGAATACCTCAAGTCTCTCAAGTATCAAAATTATTCACCTTGTTTTAAAGTCAAGGAGATCGAATAATAGACGGATATGATTGAAACAACGCAATTTGAGCAACATGCAACCATGGCAACGCCTTTTCAAAAGTACTTCCAGTAATAGTACATTGTAATTGATTATTGGGGTTACTGGGATTTATCAATTTTGGATTATGGAAAATCTAATATTCAGTAAGGTAAGAATCTTTGACAAGGGAGAGGGCTATTGCAGTTCACTCGTAGCAATCATTAAATTTTATTATTTCAACTTCCCAAACAAATTAATTCCATTTGCAATCGCCTCCACAATCACACATGACTGTGCACACGAGCTGCAATTTTGCACATTTTTGTCTTGCTGACATTTACATCTGGTCAGGTGGCTACACATTTCCAAAATCTCTTGCTTAGTTTTCCCACAATTGCGTCAATTTAATCTTTTCGGTCCGCCTTTGTCTACTGCCAAGTGCGGCGCAGAGGGTTGCTGCAACGACTGACCTGGCTTGATAAGCGGTTAGTCTCTTAATGTGATTTTGGCGGAGTGCTGCAGATGGGATGCTGCCCCCATTGACTTGACTTTTTTGAAAACATTTCCTTCTATAAAGTCAATAACTATTTGGCAAAAGTTAGTTTAACTGTACAGTAGTACAACAAACTGCTGCAGTAGACTGACATATATTTCCAACAGATCTTTACATACAGAATCATTCAAAGGCCGTTCAAATGTTGTTTTTACTTTTGCAAACAATACCTTCAAGTCTCCAAGGCAGAGATTTTCCCAAATATAGACATTTCATTGCAGCCCGTGAAGACAAAGAAGTGAAAAGTTGAAGTTTTACTTCGAAATCGCGGGACGTTGGTGCGCAGATCTCCAGGCCTATTCCAGGCCCTAAAATCGCCTAAAATCGCTCTAAGTTTTGAGTATCTTTGGGGATAATTTTGCTAAAATCGTCCAAAATTACGGCGGTTTTAGTGCCCGGAGTAGGCCTATTTCCAGAGCCAGAGGAAAAAGCAATTGAAGATGGGCCCTTTTCTTCCACTCTCCACCGATGCTCCATTTTAAGAGTATTTACAGTATATTAAAGCTACACGGAAAGATCAGAAGTCGAAACAAGGATAGGAAGTCACTGATATTCGATGGGGATCAAACTTGGGACCTCTTGCACTAACCAACTGTGCGATCCTTGCTCCTAAAAGTCGTGGAAGCCATGGAAAGCAGGAAGTGCAGCTGCTTTGCTAGGACCTAGTGCTCTGAAAACGTCAAGTACTGCAATAATGTGGAAAGATTTTTCTGCGTCCTCTCCAAACATGGCGACTGCCAACACCACCACATCAGTGTCGAGAGTACGGGTAAGGAGTTTCTGAATTGCATAGTTGACACAATCCTTACAAATGAAAAAAAAAGCCTTGAGTCTGATTCCTCTTGAGTGCATATTGCCAATCCAGTGAGCTCCCGTTCTACATCACATGCAAATCCTTGTCCAAAAGAAGAAATCAAGTGTATGTTTCCAGGCAACTTGATGACTTTAATTTGCAAATTTCAACTAAAAGTAAAAAGCTATCAAAAACCTAAGGAATCCAGCGAATTCCCGTTCAACACTAATTTTTCTCCAACAGAAGAAACCAAGTGTTTCTTGTTGGGCAATATGATGGATTTGCAAATTTCAGCTAAAAATAAAAAAGCTCAATACCCAGTTGCATGGTATAAGAGTACTTGTTGGCTTTACACGCTTTGGTTGACCATGACTTTGTTAACTTCTAGATATGGTCTGTGATTTGAGGCTATCAGTGCTGCAATATTCGCTCCACATTACATCAACCCTGGAGACATTCTGTATTAAACTGGGTCTTCACAATCATGTGTAATTGATCAGGCTATTGTGAACGGGTTTTCTTTATGTGGAAAATTATAAAATAGTGAGAATTATTGATTGTTACGAGTGAAGTGCAATAACAGTGGCCTTTATGCAGGAATACGTTCAGAAAGATGTCAGATTGCCATGCACCCAAACCTAATTCCAAATCATCAATTCCAAAGTATTATTACTTTAAGTACTTTTGAAAAGGCGTTGCCATGGTTGCATGTTATTCAAATTGCGTTGTTTCAATCATATCCGTCTATTATTCTACCTCCTTGACTTTAAAACAAGGTGAATAATTTTGATACTTGAGAGACTTGAGGTATTCCTATGTATCTATACTGGCAGTACTAAGTTTAGGGTGTGGCAGTGCATGTGAAATGAAAAGGGCATACATCATTAGACCAAATAGGATTAGTTGGTAGTGATAGCATTGTAGAAATCGGTTATTTTCAGTAATTTTGAATTTAATTAAAGCCATTAACATAAAACCGGAAGTACGAGGAATAGGGTGGGGCACTATAGTCAGCTAGGTAAAAGGAACAGTACTTGTAAAGAATTATCACATTTCATGAAACAACTAGTTAATGCAACAATTGTATTTAATTTTAAGTGAAAATTAATTCCACATGTGTAAAACTGGAAGTATTGATTTTTGGGCGTGGCGCTATATCAGGAATTAGTCAGCATGTTGCCTTCTATCATTGTACCAATTTTCATGCTTGTAGCAAAAAACTGAACAATTCTGCACGATATGCCTGCACTAGAAGTAGAGGTCTCTTAGTAAGCAGAAAAAGGAGCACATTAATGACGCTATTTCGAAAGGGACCCTTATTAGAAGCGGCGGGCCTGCTTACTGGAATCATTACGGTATAGTAATATCCCCACAATGTTTCTTGTCGATAAATGACTAGTATGATACAAATAATAATATTCTAATTTTGACCAGAAAACAACAGTTCTGTCGAAGTCCGTTTAAAGGATGGTAAAACCCGGCACGATGGTCGTGTAGAAGTGAGAAAAAACAATGGTCCATGGAGCACGGTCTGTAGCAATCCCAGGACTTCGTTACGAAATGCTCATGTGGTTTGTCGCATGTTGAATTACTCCAGGGCATTGTCAGCTGGTACTGCTAAAGTCAAAGGAAGAGGTCCTATTTATTTCCATTCTCTGCGTTGCTATGGCTATGAACTGTCTATTGAACAGTGTAATCATGTTGTATTTAATCCTTTTTCCTGTGATCACAGTCAAGACCTTTCAGTTGAATGTGGAAACAGTTTGACACCAGGTAAACGGCTTAATTATGCACTTCTAAATTTCTTTCCCCCAGACTTGAAAACGACTCGTCCTATATTACTAGCTGTCGCTGGTCTTTTTTCTTTTTCTTTTTCTTTTCTTTTTTCTTTTTTCTTTTTCTTTTTTCTTTTTTCTTTTTTTCTTTTTTTGAAAGAAAGATGGACGCAAAATATCATTCAATTATTCAGTCATCAACGTTTGTTTTTCAGATGAAAAAGCGATTAAAGTTCGTTTAGTAGGAACAAATGAAAAGCATGCTGGTCAAGTGGAAATCCAGTACAAAGGGACCTGGGGAATAATCTGTCATACTGTAGTATGGAAGATAAACGAAGCTCACGTGATCTGTCGAATGCTTGGTTACAGAGCTGCTGTAGCTCCACTTTTGTACAAAAATGGTGGCAAAAATCACCCCCAAAGAAAGATTCTCATGACTTCAGTGCAATGCACTGGCAAAGAAAAGTCAATTGCCGAGTGTCTTCACACGGGATGGTTAAAGCATTACTGCGCCGTTCAGGAATCAGCTGGTGTGGTTTGTGATACCGATAGAAGTAAGAAGAAATTCACTGTGCATGTAATTCATTCCAAAGCAGTAGTTTTCAGAAAGCAAAAAGACATTTAGTATCTGTGTTTTAACATTCCAACTTCGAGTACAATACAAAATTCCAAAAGCCGACTGGCTCATCAGTTGAGTTGGTTTTCTTTGTTATTTGTAGGACTTTATATCGCGTATATCCCTTCTTGTTATATTATGAATTTAAAGGGATTTATCCAGATAGATCGCCGAACAAACAAACAAACGAACAAACAAACAAACAAAAAACCAAAACAAATCAAAACCAAAACCAAACCAAACAAAACCAACAAGAAACTGTAACGTTTTGTCTGATATGATAAAGTTCTTTAACACTGCTGTGAGAAGAATTTAAAACAATTCTTGAGAGGTTAATCCCTTGCTCTGAAAACATAACTCCAAAACATTTTCTTGACTTAAAGCAAAAATTAATATCAATCGAGATTTTTCGACTGTTTCCCGGTCTTCATCACTATTCAACTGATTGAAGATTCCACGACAACGCGTGGAGTCAAAAGATTGTCTTAGAACTACCATAGGAAGTTTGTGTTTATTTATTAATTTACCAATTGAGGCTACCTCTTAAATTTGAGGATTAATGGCTGTCAGGTAACACGTACATTCGTACATTATACATCGAGAATGGCGCTAATTTTGTTCTTAAAAGAGTCTACATATCTGCATATATCTTCTAAGTTTACAATCGTTGGTGCTGTACGTGGTGTTTCTGCTTACTTTATCATCACAATACAAGAAACTAGTATCGATCTTTTCTTCAAAATTGCATCTTTAAATTTCCAAATCCATCTACTGTTTTTTTTTACGTGAAAACTCTCTTCCTTAATTGAAAATTTGAAATATGCGCTCCCACATAAGGAATAAGAGTTCTCCTTCGAATGTAGCTTTGATTGGCACTTGAAAGCCTGCAAGTACCCCGTCAACATTTATTATTGAAAATAAAGAGTTAGAGCAAGTGAGACACGTCATCTCGAAATTGAGGAAAGAAAGGAACCGCCGATGTGGTGTTGCCCTATTGCGGCCGCTTATTGCTTTAATCGCAACAGCGTTGACTTTTGCATGTACAGGCGCGTTAAAGCTGAACCATGAGGTCGTGAACTCGGAAACTGAAATTGTGCTAACGCATCAAAAATGCGTTTTTATGTCGATAATTGTAGTAAATAAACGCAGAAATATTTTTCAGGTGATTAATTGAGGCTAAACTATTTTGATCGTAAATTTCAGCGAAAAAGGTTTTGCGCTATTTCATGCAGGCAATTTAATCATGGCCAAATTAGGACAACTTCCTTAGTACAATAAAATGGTGCAGAATTGTGCAAATTTGTGTAACAAGCATGAAATTTGGCATACCGATAGAGGTTAATGACCTGAGTAATTCAAGAGGTGGAGCCACGCCCAGGAATCAATTACTTACATACCGATATTCTTGGAATTAATTATCTCAGAAACCAAGATAAACAGTATCAAATGTTAATGCAAAAGGGTGCAATTAAGGATAGTGATAAGGTAGAGTATGCTGAGTGATTTTTGATTCAGAGCCACGCCCTCTGAATGCTACTTGGAGAACTATAGATATGGAAACATTATAAATGTTAATTGATACAAAAGGTTTTCCTCTTGGAGTGTCCATATGAAATCTTGCATAATGATAAAGAATTAGTCCCAAAGTAATCCTAGCTATGGAGCCACGCCTAAAAACAAGAACTTCCAGTTTTATAGCAATGGATCGAATATATCATTAAAAATTCGAGCAAAATATACCTTTAATTTTAATTTATAAGCGAGGAAATATCATTCAAAATGTAATAAGCATAAAGCAACGCCCTAACAGAGTACTTATAGAATTTTAGTTATGGTATAATGTATATCATATAAAAAGTCGATTACTTAAACGAAAAGTGGCGGCAGAAAGAGACAGCAACTATTAATCTCTAAGTACTTTTATAGGGCGTAGCTCTATGCTAATCATATCTTGAATTCATATATTTTATTACTACTTTCACTATTACGGTTATATACTAAAACTAAAGGTATATCTTGCTTATTTTATATAATGATATATTCCATTACTATAAAACTGGAAGTACTTGTTTTTAGGCGTGGCTCCATATCTAGGATTACTTTGGGCCTAAGCCTTTATCATTATGCAAGATTTCATATAGACAAGGCGCAAAACTGAAAATGTCGATCGCAAAAAGTGCAGAAGGCATTTTGGGGTAGAGGCTGGTAACATAACTATTCTAAACTAATTTTTCATGCTGAATGCGAATATGACTGTTACCAAGACGTATTCTGCAATCTTATACGTGTAAATGACGTATTTTGTGAATTGCTACAGTCATTTCATACTAACGGCTTTTTCATGTAATTCCAAAAGTTCCCAAACTTAAAAACAATTACCATAGCTGGAAAGAGCATATCAAAATCAGTAAAACGGTGAAGTTTGAAGGATATCAGTTGAAAAATCAAGGAGATACGAATTTTCAAAAATCGAAATTTGTTTGTATCTCTTGCATAACTGTAAGTGTTTTCATACAAAATTTCGATTTTTGAAAATTCGTATCTCCTTGATTATGCTAAATGTATATCCGCCATTTACTTTGAGGTCCCACAAAAGTGTACAATGTATACTAAAATTTCCACAGTTGCCAGTCAGCTTAAAGGAAGTGAACATTTAGCATAAATTTATATGAATGACGAAACATGAATTTTTCTTGTGACCAGAAAACAACAGTTCTGTTGAAGTCCGTTTAAAGGACGGTACAAATTCACACGATGGTCGTGTTGAGTTAAGAACAAACAATGATCCATGGAGTACGATCTGCAACATTGGCTGGAACTTACTAAAAGCTCATGTGGTTTGTCGCATGTTGAATTACTCCAGGGCATTGTCAGCTGGTACTGCTAAAGTCAAAGGAAGTGGTCCTATTTATCCTAAAAGGCTGATTGTGTCTTGGATATGAAAAAACTGTTACACAATGCAATCAGGTATCCTGTTTACTGTAGCTCACAACCAAGATGCATCAGTTGTGTGTGGGAATAGTTTAACACCAGGTAACACACAATCATACTTTTTTTGTAAAGTTACTTTTTGTAGCCACGAAAAGAATATTAACTGATAGTTGATATGATGACATAGGGTCGTCGTAATTGTCTTATATTAGTGTTCTTTTGAAAAGAATTATTGTTCGTAAATATTTGTTTTCCAGAGGAAAAAGCGATAAAAGTTCGTTTGGTAGGAACTAATGTAAAGCATGCTGGACGAGTCGAAATCCAGTACAATGGGACCTGGGGAACAGTATCTACTCATCTATTGGGATATAAACACTGCTCACGTGATCTGTCGAATGCTTGGTTACAAAGCTGCGGAAACACCAACTACTTATATGGATAGGAGATCTTCACGAAAGACGGTCATTTTTTATGTGAGATGTAGTGGTACAGAAAAGTCAATTGCTGAGTGTCTTCACTCGGGATGGTGGTGGTATCCATACATGCGTGAAAGCAGAACTGTTGGTGTGGTTTGTAAAAGAGGTAAGTATAGAAATTGAACAAGTATAGAAATTGAACTAAATAAAAAAATCCACCAGGACATCCCTATATAGATAAGCACAAGAAGCGCTAAATAGAAGTATAGAAATTCATTGTATGTATATGTAGCATGTATATGTGTAGAATGGATTTCAGTCGAACCTTTCTACAACGATTAATTGCCCATTAAGGAGAGATGGTCGTTGTAGAGAGGTTTCAATATAGAGTAAATGAATGGATCCATCTATGGCGGGGAAGAAAAATAGTGGTCATCGTGGAGAGGTGGTCGTTGTACTATTGTTTTAATGAATTCTAATAGCGGGTATAGATTGATTAATTGGTTGGTTGGTTGGTTGGTTGGTTGGTTGGTTGGTTGGTTGGTTGGTTGGTTGGTTGAGGGGTTTCGATCGAACCTATGCTGAAAAAATGGCCTTGATCACGATCTTGATTCCATTCTCTTGCTCGGGTATGTTCAATGTCAATATAATTTTTTATCATCAATATTTAAATAGTAACAGCAATCGATTGGCAACGATCAAGTGGACCAAGTGGACCAAGTGGACCAAGTGGACCAAGTGGACCAAGTCAACCAAGTCGACCAAGTCTCACAAGTAAGTTTGGAATAATAATAAAGAACACCAAGTCTGTTTACGTACTAAGGTACGATAGCCTTAATTTGCCACGATACCTCGGGTGGTACTAATCGTCCATTTTTTGACATCTGGCTAACGCACGGACTAAACCAGGCCAGAGAGCAGAGCGCTAAAGGTTTTGACTTTCGATTTTCAAGAGACATACAAAGCACAAGAAAATTAACGTGGCACGTTGGGCCTGGCTATCGTGCGTCCTAATCTGGGAAACAAGCAAATGTCACTCCTCCTCCATATCGAGATTTTGTGTCATTGTACTCAAGTGCTCTCAGCTATATCTTCTTTGAACAAAGAATACATCATTAATTCTTTTTGAAGGAAATGTTTAAACTGCAATAATGAGTGTTAATAATGTAATGGTCTGATTTATTTTAGAAACCTTGAAAGCAGAAGGACTGGAAATTGCTGAAAAGGCGGCGATTGGAGCCTCCTGTGGAGTTTTTGTTGTGCTGATAATAGTGTTTGTTGCTTGCTTCTACAGAAGAAAATACCGATCAGCTAATACGAAGTACGTCTTACGAATCCCTGACACAGGGACAAATTGTGCTGGTTTCCTTCCTTCCTTCCTTTCTTCCTTCCTTCCTTTCTTCCTTCCTTCCTTCCTTCCTTCCTTCCTTCCTTCCTTCCTTCCTTCCTTCCTTCCTTCCTTCCTTCCTTCCTTCCTTCCTTCCTTCCTTCCTTCCTTCCTTCCTTCCTTCCTTCCTTCCTTCCTTCCTTCCTTCCTTCCTTCCTTCCTTCCTTCCTTCCTTCCTTCCTTCCTTCCTTCCTTCCTTCCTTCCTTCCTTCCTTCCTTCCTTCCTTCCTTCCTTCCTTCCTTCCTTCCTTCCTTCCTTCCTTCCTTCCTTCCTTCCTTCCTTCCTTCCTTCCTTCCTTCCTTCCTTCCTTCCTTCCTTCCTTCCTTCCTTCCTTCCTTCCTTCCTTCCTTCTTTCCTTCCTTCCTTCCTTCTCTCCGTCCGTCCGTCCTTCCATACCTCTTTCCTTCTTTCCGATCCAAGTTTCCTTCAATTCTTGACTAAAACGATGTATTTTGCATCACCACCAGTGTTGAGGTAGATAGAGCACAAGAAGAGGTAATTCCACTTACAGTCAATGACACCAAAATCGAAACAAATGACCCTTGGGAAGTGGATCCCGAGCACGTTATTTATCTAGAAGCGCTGAGTCAGGGAGCGTTTGGAAGAGTATTTAAAGGGATATTGAAACAGCCGCAACCGAAAGGGGAAAGTATTATCTTGGCAAAGCTAAAAGGGACGACTTTACCGAGGTCAGAAAATGCTACCTGTATTGTAGCTGTCAAAACTTTGAAAGGTAACTAAATTATTGACATGATGGCAATCACAATTCGCTCCCAAAAACAAAGTATTGACAGAAAAAAACCGTTAAAATAATAAATTAATATTATGCCATAGGCATAGATTGCGCAACTGTTAGGAACTGTTTGGTTAAACCAAAGTGCATGCACATAATTTACAGTTCGTTCCATAATTCATGTTGTTTTAGAATTGCCAGATTCTGAAGACAAGCTTGAATTTATCAACGAAATAAACCTCATGAAAAAAGTTGGCCACCACAAGCATATTGTTAACATGTTGGGCTTGTTGTACAATCAAGAGAGCCTTACTTCCTTGTTTTGGAATATTTGGCCAAAGGAGACTTACTCAGCTACTTGAGGACTAACAGAAATAAGGTAAGACCCTCTTGTCTTTACTGAGTTCTATTTTCTTGGATTATCTGATGTCAGGTCTGATGTCGAGCTTGTGTCTCAGATTTGTTCAAAGAAAAATTGACGTCTCTGCTGATGACCTGCTTACACCTAAAGATTTGATCTCCATTTTTTATCAAGTTAGCATCAGGAATGGTAAGACCTCTAGTTCATTCATTTAGCCTCAGTTACTGTTGAAATCGTTTTCATGATCAGAATTCTCTATTAACTCCATTACCAACTGAATGATAACAATTCTGTACAGTTTTGTGGGCACTGGCCATGGAGCAACAGTGACGTTAAGTGACCAAAAATATCAACGATAAGTTACAAGAGTGTTCTCCACACGTTGTCGTCTTGGAGGTTCATGTTCTCGGCAGAATGTCATCTGAGGCTTACTCATCTGAAAACGACGACGTGTGCAAAAGAACATTCTCACGACGTCCGCGCTGTCGTTGCTTTTCAATGCTTAAGGCCCCTAGCGTCATATTCCGGGTCAGTTCAAACTCGCAGAACATCAACAGACATGATTTATGAGTATGTCATATAGCTGTTTTATCAGATGTAGCAACTGAAAGTTGTCTTGTTTTAGGTTTTTAACGTAGAAACAGTAAGCGATACTTTTTTATCAAAACGAATTAATAGTGAGAAAATAGTGTCAGCGTAACAAAAGTATGTCTACTGCCAATTTTCCACCATAGGAGTACTTGGCTAGCAAGGGCTTTGTTCATCGAGATCTTGCTGCTCGTAATGTCCTAGTGGCCGATAACAAGCAAGTTAAAGTATCGGATTTTGGTTTGACGCGAGTTCTCCATGAAGATACGGTTTATAGATCTCGTGTAAAACGGAGACTACCAATCAAGTGGATGGCGCCAGAAGCAATCCATGACCACGTGTTTACCATAGGGAGTGACGTGTAAGTGCGTAAAATAATTCTCAAGAAAATAAGAAAAGAAACAAGGACTATAGTAGTGGGTAACGATCTTTTTAAGGGCAGAGCAGAGGGGAGAAATCTATCCATAATCACTCCTTATCCGTCCCACCGGCCAAGGTCACTTATAATAATTAATAATAATGTTTAAGATTTATATACCGCAAATATATATATGTATATAATCAAATGCGGTTGAAATGAACTGGAATGAAAATAAAGTGTGATCAAACATAAATGGATTAAGAATCCCAACTGTCAAGGAGGCAAACCAGTTGGCTATATTACAAGCATGGCCGAGAAACTGAATTTGAACTAATCGAAATCGAAACAAATTCAGTCTCAGCTAGTGGCCAGAGCGGGAATCGAACCTGGGACCGCCAGATTGCGAGACCAACGCTCTGACCACTCGGCCATGCTGCCTCCTTATACTTCCGTCTTTCCCAGGCGTTTTGTTGTTAATGTCTAAAATCTTTTTGCGTCCACGTGAAACCAAGTTTGGATTATTTGTGAACGTGAGAGATTTTTTAATCATCCGTCACGCGTGAAAATACCAAATATATATTTTTTTGTCACTCCATTTTGCGAAGGGCTATAGGGGAACCTGTTTTTAAAGCCAGAGGGATGGATGAAATTCATTTGTGAATTCCATTGTTAGCTGACCATATCGACGGACATAGGAGGCAAAGGGTAGATTTTGCATGACTGTGATAACGAGACGGTCACGGCACGGTTACGACAGGAATTTCGAATGACATTGCGTCACTACTGTCACGGCTACAGAACGGCGCGGTCCGTTTCACACTCATACGAAAACTGCTCTAGATGGCTTTCAATTATCATGATTCTAAATCTGTTATTTCTTATCAGATGGTCATTTGGTGTCTTGCTTTGGGAGATAACGACTTTAGGTAAGTGATAAATTTTCAGTAATATTTTGCTTGGTACTTTTTTGAGAAACTGTCGTGTCTAAAGTTGTATATGACAAGTTTGGGAAAAAAGAGAAAATGCTATTCTTAAATTTATCAGATCAATTAAACTTTCTCCGCTGGAACTATTATTTTCTCAACGTAACCAATCTTCAAGCAGCTTGCATTATATATATGATATTATGTATGTCTTGTAGTAGGATTTTGAGGAAATTAATTGTTTGTTTTGTAATTAACGGAACACACTACCTATATATATCTAAAAGCACTATTACACAAGGCAATTTTTCTTTCAACATGAAATTTAACGCCGTTGCATGAAACTTGCAATGCAACAAAAAAATTGCGTTGCAATTGCAACTTACAAAAAAAAGGGCGAACAATCTCCTCCTATTAAATAGTAATGAATAAGCTTCATCCACGTTTGTAAATTTTTAATTTACCGAGCTTTCGTGCAATTTGCACATCTTCAGGGCAACTGAATATAAAAATTACAATTGTTTCATTTGTTTACGATTGTGCCTACACAATCTCCTCCTACTTCTTGAACGTTGCGAAGCAAGTTGCAGCGTGTAAAATCTAGTTTGCGACCTGCAATGCAATAACTGTCGCGAATGGAAAATTAGAGCAAAGTGACTGCTGACACATCTGATGTGATTGCGGACTAAGAAGTTGCGTTTCGAGTCATAGAATAGAGCAGGGCATGTATTGCAATGCTCTGCTTTCCTAAGTATTGAATTGCAAGTTGCAAGACAAAAATTGCCCCGTTTAACAAGGCTTTAGGGCATGTTGAGTGTTATCTTGAATTTGTCTGTTTATATTTTTGTTTGCCTGGTTTGCAGGAGGGGTACCATACCCGGCAATTGATGCGTGCGATCTTTATCAAAAGTTGAGTGAAGGTTACAGAATGGAGAAACCTAATTTATGTTCAGATGAGATGTAAGTAGTAACAGATAGTTGGTAAAACCATCTAAAATTTGCAGTTATTGTCACGATTTCTTCAAAACCTTTCTCCACGTATCGCTAGACACACTAACGTAAGGACAGGGCCGAAATTTAATGCCATTTTTGCGGATCAACTGCAACTTTGCGGATCCACTGACGTTATCTGGTGACGTCACAAGCAGAAATAGCATCAGATTTTCAATTATAATGAGACACATGTGCATAGCAAGACAATTGACGGGGTTTTTTGAAATATTGCGTGCATGATTTTGTTGCCCGTTTTTCCGCGCCTTTAACCATAAAGAGTAGCCTGTTATTCTTGGCGCCAAGCGCACTTGGCCATACAACTTTTGTAGTCAGCAATCAATGTTTGCCCCATGAGGATTCCAGAGTTCTTTGCCTGTGGTCAGGTATCAAATAACTGATAATTATTATATGGCACAAACTACTTTTGGTGAAGTCGCGCTCGCTGATTGGTTAATTATTTTCCCGTAATATACCTGTGCGGATACGGATTACGGGATTCAAAAGTAATCCTCGTTTTATACATCAAAAGTACAAAGAATAAATGTAAAACCTTTTTTTTTTTTAAATCAATCACTTTTTTTAGTTAATTGTAAGAGAAAAAGAAAAAGGCGAGAAACCTAGCTTACATCAAAAGCTGAATTTACCTATTAAGGTTGTTTTTATTAAATCTATAAACTGCATCATGAATTATGCTAAAATGGCGAAGCCATTTCAAAAATCCTGCCAGTTTGATTATGCATATTATGTCTCATTATAATTGTACATTTTGTGCTTTTCGACTTCCGGTATTCTGTTTGCTTGTGACATTCTATCGGTTTGTGACGTCAGTGGATCAACAAGGTCGCACTGGATCTGTATACGTAAAAATTGGTTAATTTCATCCCTGTCTCTATGCAAATATTTACTTGTAATGTACTAATTTACGTATCATAGTCTGGTCTGCCTGAACTAGCTATATCAATCGCGGCCAGAATTATTCTGTATGACTTTCATTCTTAATTAACTAAATAGCTTCTTATATTTAAAAAAATTAAAATCTTTTTGTTTATCCTCGGATTTCAGAGTAGCAAGTACTGCTAATATCTCTGAGACTCATTCACACTCGCTACCACTACATTCAATATACTCTACAGTACAACAAGCAACTCACATGCTGATTCTTGTTGAGGGAGGAAAAACCGGAGAACCCGGAGAAAAAACCCTCGCTACATGGGAGAGAACAACACATCAAATTAACAAACTCAACTCACATATGATCCAGCGTCCAAGCCGGAACTTGAACCCAGACCACAGCGGTGAGAGGCGAGTGGCCTAACCACTGCGCCACCCATATGCCACCCAAAGAAGAGCCATATTACGTCCCTTTGAGAAGGGTTACTTTTTGGGAGAATGACCAAACATAATCTATTGTAAAGTAATGTTGGTCGGTAATATCAGTCGTTGGTTGCGATGGAACGATTTGCCATAGATAATCATTGCAAATCATCGTTTTAGGTACGCAATCATGAAAAACTGCTGGGAACAAAACCCAAATGACAGGCCTTTGTTCACTAACCTTCGTCAAACATTTGAAGAAATGTTGCAACAAGACAGTCCTTATTTCGAGTTAAGTAATGACGAAAGTAAGGATTACTGCGTAGTACACTGCGGCAAAGATGGCGACTCAAGTTCTCGCAAGGATGACGCTGGTGGCAGTAATGATAAAAATGATGTCCAGCAGAAAGATGGCAATTCAGCTGTTCCTGTTGATGATTTTCCTGACCATAATGATGAAAATAATGTCCAGCAGAAAGATGGCGATCTAACTGTCCCGATTGATGATGCTAATGGCAATAATGATGATGTTGTCCAGCATAAAGATGGTAATTCACCTGCTCCTGTCGATGATGTTGCTAACCATAATGATGAAAATGTTGTCCAGCATAAAAATGGAGGTTCAACTGTTCCTGTTGATGCTGCTGATAGCAATAATGATGACAAAGATGTTATTCAGTATAAAGATTTCGATTCAGATGTTCCTGTTGATAATGCTGATCATAATGATGAAAATGACGTTGTCCAGCAGAAAGATGGCGATTCAACTTGTCTTGTTGATGATACAGATGGCCATAATGATGAAAATGACGTTGTCCAGCAGAAAGATAGCGATTCAACTTGTCTTGTTGATGATACAGATGGCCATAATGATGAAAATGACGTTGTCCAGCAGAAAGATGGCGATTCAACTTGTCTTGTTGATGATACAGATGGCCATAATGATGAAAATGACGTTGTCCAGCAGAAAGATAGCGATTCAACTTGTCTTGTTGATGATACAGATGGCCATAATGATGAAAATGATGTTGTCCAGCAGAAAGATGGCGATTCAACTTGTCTTGTTGATGATGCTGGTGCTGATGATATTGAAGATGATGACAATAGTGTCCAAGATGAAGATGGTGACTCACTTTAACACATCGAAGATGGGGATAATAATAACAATGACAATACTAATAATATATTATACTTAATTGTGAATTGTTGCCAAACTGATTCTAAATGTCTGCGTATTTAGGTCTTGTCACTGAAAAACATATCTACAGAGATTCTCTAAAACGTTTTCTTAAAACTAAACTGAACCCAGCGAAGAAATTGCTTAATAATGAAGTTTATTGCTATTTTATCATGGTACATAAATTCTTAAATGGTAACTTAACTTGCAGTTTACATTACAGTGTAATAATGATAATGACTTCGGATGATGTCCAAACGCCGTAAGGTATTATTACTGATGTTTGATACAATGACTCCCCAACCACTGCTTATAGTGTAGTAATTTGCCAACTGACTGGGGACAGAGCAGACAAATGCCCCATACTTTAATGTAATATTATTTGGATAGCAAAATCCACAATTTTAATTGGAGCCATTTAATTAAGATCACGCTATGTGACGTCAGAGTAAATAAATTAATTAAGTATTGGAAATTAAATACATTTGCTGCTTTTATGTGAATGAAACCTGCCTAAACATATCAGAAGGATTTACGTTTTAACATAGGCCGAACTTACAGAAATCCTGATCCGCATACAACCTACACAGTATTGTAATATACACTTATTTCAAAAAACGTTGTCGCGGTTCAGAGTAACAAGCGTCAAGACAAGACCGAAATGAATCAGACTCGTTTCTATTGAACTAATTACAAAATGTGAGCATTTTCAAATCCTTGTTAGTATACCGCTCAATTGTTTTGACAGCAATTCTGATTTGAATGCATTATAATTATTAGCAGCAGAAAACTAGCATTCATTTCGGTCTTGCCTTGACGCTTGTTGCTTTGAACTGTGACAACGCGTCTTTTGAAATAAGTGTATTTGTAACGATAAAGTATCCGATAATGGAACTTGGACGATCGAGAGCCCAAACGTTTTCCACATGATAGCCACAGCTAGTGCCAAGTAAGTACTGTAGTTACGGCAAGGAACATAGCGTATAAGCTTTTATTGTTGCATCTAATAATGGCAGAATCATACGAGAACGCAAGTAAAATCTCTTCGTGAAAATTATGATTTCGGAGAAAAGGAGAAAATTCAATTTATTCTGCAGAACGTCGGACTATGGAAAACAACAGCGACAATAAGAACAGCAACAACAAAAATAACAATTATATTTGCGAAGTCAGTAGCGAAATAACTGACTCAGTGCTCAAATGAGACTTGAGATGTGAGCATGCTTAAAGTTCTGCAACTCCGTGCTCTATGCAAATAGCACAAGTCGATGCGAGACAAAAGACAACTAAAAATCATATCGACTGGTAATTGCGTTCTCGTTTGATCCGAGCCTATAGTGTTTCATTCAATATTGCATCACCGTTTACTATTGGAGTGATACCGTGAGATCGAACAGAAAGAACTTCGAGCGGATATTGGGGAGGGAGAATGATCCCCAAAAGAAGGGAAATTAAATAATGAAGAAAAATTTGTTCGGGAGAGGAGGGGATGCGGCAAGAGTAGTAACGAGAGAGAAATACCGGTAAACGTGTAAAAGAGGGATAGATGAGCTCAAAATATAGGTAGAAAGAAGATAAAGCCCTGTTTCTTTCTGCTCCATTGTCCAGGGTAACGATGTTTACAGTTTACATGTAACGAATTGCTTGGTTCCATCACTTCCTTCGCAAAACAAATGACGAAGTGGTATGTTGAATTAACAAACGCCATTGAGAAAATCTTTTTTTATTTGGAAGTTCACCCAAAAATGGCTGCCTTGACGTCGCATGCAATTCAGCAGTAGTGAATAAGCGATTAACAATTCCCTGATCCTACAAATTGCAAAATTTAATACAGAACTATTTAATATTTCCATGTATAACGAGGCAATTTATTTGAAGCAAGCAATATAACGTTACGAAAAAAATAATAACCATAAAAACTAGACTACAATTGCATAAATTTTAGCCAATTGTATATACACATAATGACACAGACACCTTGATGTAATTAATGACTATAATGTACCTTCACTGCTTGACTTTTGTGCCGTGCCTCCTATCAAAAAGTTTAAAAAAATGCTAACAAATCCATTTTTAATTTCATGTGTTAGAGTATTTACGATTTTTTAAAAATTTGATATTTTCGGGCTATCAAGTTACTTTGTCAAATGAGTTCCAAAAATCTATACGGTCCCGTGCAAGAACGAACGGTTCTTAGCCATCAAAGGTGTGAAAACAGCGAAAAAAGTGTCAACAGTAAGTAAGTGTCTTGGAAAATGAAGACCGCTTGGCATTATGCTATAGACCATAATGCCAAGCGGTCGTTATTTTCCAAGATGGTGCCCCTACAACGTAGTCTGTCACCTTAAGGAAACTTAAGCATCCAAAAACAAGGACAGCATGGATATCAAAAGAGCGCCGGGTTTTTTTTCGTGCCCGCACCATTGTCATTCGAGGCTCCCGCGGGCAGAACGTTTGTTAGGGACTTTCGAAAACCCTAAGGACAATTTTTAAGTAACCGAAGGATGGAAAGTATCTATGGAATTATTTCCACAATATCAACTACAAATGCCCTCTGCCGGTTATGCCCCTACGCCAACCAGAGGGCATTTGTAGTTGACACAAGCTTTACCGTTGGGAGTCTGGGCACCAGTAAGTCAGCTTATAATTGGGACATATATCTTCATTATACAACTATTTCAATAAACGTTGTCAGGCCAAAGACCCTAGCATACGCTACTCATCCGAAAGGGAGTATGGGTATAAACAAAACCATGCACACGAATATCAGCACGAGATCCACATCTAGCTTGCTTTATCCTTTTTCAACAAAGAACTTCATTTCCTGGTGTCTAAATCAAGACACATCCGAAAAGTGATTTAAGAATTATTTGGCTTTTGGTGTCGTTTTTAACTCCATTAATAGGTGCGATATTGCAGAAACAAGGCAGAAGCGTATGCAAATTGTGCAAATCATTCACTGTTCTCGAAATAAATTACTCTACTTTACTCACGTGAAAACCCCTTAGATATGCACTTCATATATTCGATCAGATCTCCCCCAAAAAAACATTCAGTTTACATGTAATTAACACCTGTTACAATGGAAATGAAGTGGAAATCAATCTAACTGGAAGTTCAAAGTTTGAAGGTGCTCATGCAAAAATGTTGGATCGAGCTACCTTAAAATTGGTTGCTCCGTGAGTTCGAGATAGTGCGGTTCTACTTTATTATGGAAGTGGTCAAGATGGGAGTTTTACTGTACGTATCTATCCTTGTTTTGGGAGATCAAAGAGCGGGTTCCACATTGAAATCCAGGCTTTCTTCTGCAGTCCCAATTTAACGTTAATTTTGGAGGTTGGAGATAGCGGGCTGCACGTATTTATCATTTGCTTCGAAAGCTTTCAGATTTTTGGTATATAATTTTTTAATTGTTCCACTAGGGCCGCTAGCCATGATGAGCCATGGCTCAGTTAAGAACCACTTATATTTGATTGACAACAATATGCTAATGTCCTCGACACACTCAAGGGTTCTTCATTGCAGGAATAATTTCAAGTTCACTTCCACCGAGACTGCTGTCTGAGTTTTGGTTTACAGCTCTTGAAGCGTCGATAATAACTTACATCACAGAAGCATTCAGCTGTCGATTCACAAACTTCAAGAACAAGATTCGGTTGGCCTTGCCGTCAAAGTTGCAAGCGATAGTAAGTATATTAGTCCATTAATTCTGTACATCTCACATTTCGAAAATGACTCCGATATTTTGCTCTCAAGAATATTGATGCATGTAGAAATAACAGTTATTTATTTACTGCTAAAGTAGTGGTTCAAATTGTATCGTTTTTAATGGATCTGTTCTATTCGTGCAAAGGTTCTATGTTTCCACTTCAATGATTCATCACTTTTAGAGCGACAATTTATTCATAAATGATTTTAAATAACAAAGCGAATTTCTGTTTTATATTGTCAAAATGAACATGAATTACTTCAAGAAAATGTATATAAATCCTTCAAAACATATCAACTTCAAAGCACAGTTTTTGACAAGAGTATATATTTTTATCATTTATTCCCTCTTTGGCTTTCAAGTCTAAAAGTCAATTCGAAATTAGAACTGCAAGTCGTTTCTCGGTAATGAGTTTCTAAAGCAAGCTTCAAGGAAAATGTCATTTACATCCGTCGCAATGGTTTTAAGCTTTTTTGGTCATAATTTGAATATATATTGATTTAAAGAGGTTTTGTCACCTTTTCGGGCTTGATTACATCTTATCTAGATAAGTGGCGTACTACTCTAAAGACGAATAAATCACTGCAGTATTGAATAAAATGAAATTTTAATCGCCGAGCCCCAGTGAAAATGTTGATTATGCAATGGTGATGGGTTTTAGTCTTGGTAAATAATTCCTAGAGTCAATAACGAGAAAGAACGTGTTGAAATGGAAAGAATAAATAACGAAGTTAAACACTAAAACTTTAATCAAATTTCATTTTCGTTTGGTCGCAACAAGCTTGTGCTGAATACATTTCCATAACAGTAATATCCTTTGTTACTTTAATTTTCTACTAAAATTAACAGCTTTAAAGTCTCAAGAGCCAATTAATTTCGTCAATTTTTCTTTTGTTTTTCAAAGCAAAACTGTCGGAGCTAATGAGCCTTTCCCATTGCAAATAGTTTTCAGACTTGTCTACTTAAATTAAATACAGCCTTCCTGTCATATTTCAAAATCAAATAGCGGGGCACGTATTGTAGCTCTTAAGGCAATAGAAATCATTTATAGAGCTGGTTGTTATGGAAACCCGCGTTTTCAGTAGGCTATAGACCACGTGATTGCGATATATAAGATGCTTTCGTGATTTATACTGATGAAGCGAAAAGAACGAGCTAGTTGTTTTGAATGTCTCTTCATTTCAAGCAGGCATATTTTATGCTTATTTAAAGACCTGATTATATGAACTGGGCTGGCTGCTTGAGCGGGCTAACTTCTTTTGTTTGGTGCCCCCAGGGAGAAGAAAACAACCCGGTTAACCGGGCTAACCCATAAAATCAGGCTCTTAGACTAATAAGTCCCGGATGGAGGCGAATTTTCCGGTAGCCAGGATAGACTCTTTTGTTTCTTTTTCCCTAGGAACATCAAACAAAGAGTTATCCCAGCTACCAGGGACAACTCGCTTTCATATTTAAACAGCGCCTGAGTTTGCATGATACTGAAAATTTCAGCTGGGTTTCATCCATTCCTTCGGGAATCAAAAGACAAAGAAGTGGCAGCAATGCTGGATGAACAAACTACAGACGCTAATGAGAAATCTTTTGTTGAAGTTCATCCAAGATGGCTGCCGTGACGTTACATCGGGAGGCTCGATTTTTTAGGTCAAATTTTGAGCAGGTCAGGTAAATAGCAACCGATTTCTGAAATGTTTGGTACGCAAAATAAGACATCTTTCTTTTTTAAAACGGTATAACTTTTAAGGCAAAGAAAGCAAAAGTTTAGGAGATATAGTTGATATTCTAAAACTAGGCTAATCTCCTAAATTTTTACTTTATTTGCCTTAAAAATTACACCGTTTTAAAAAAGAAAAATGTCTTATTTTGCGTACCAAAAATTTCAGAAATCGGTTGCTATTTACCTGTTCAAAATTTGACCTAAAAAAACGAGCCTCCCCCACATTAAATACCCGCGGGCCACCCTAAGTCCCTAATTTCTGGTTGGGACGTCGCGAGATCGACACTAAAATCAAAAGAATTATATTCCATCTACCAGCAGACCAGTCTTCATGTAAACAGGGCCTAACACGCTGTAGTGGTAATCGGTGCCACGCAACCGTGTTCACGCAACAAACAAACAAAACAAAACAAACAAACAAACAAAAAACAAAACAAAACAAAACAAAAAAAAAAAACCAGAAACGAAAAATAACACCTAACGTTTCCTATACAAATAACTATAATTCTCACCTACCATATAAAGCGACCACCTCTAGTAGCGGACGTGACCATTTTTTAGAGCCGATAGTTTGTCATTTTGCTTTCTTTGTAATCTCCAGGAAGCGACCACTTGATACGTAATCCTCTCTCTCGCCATGCGCATGCTCGTTCCACCACGTTTTTGTCATATATCGGATAAACGCTTTTAAATGCAGCTCTTTACTGAGGAAGTTTTCATATAACTCAAAATTTCACTTAATGTATACTTGAGATTTCTACTGTATATACCTATTTATGCTTACGGTCAATAATAAATAAAAGTATAAGTCAGGAACGAATGCAGGGGGTTCCTTGGGTGAACGGGGAACCCCATTTCTCATCCTAAAAATAAGAATTTTTACGTTGAGAAAGAAAAACATCAAGAACAAGATAAATGTGAAGTGAACCCTCTCAGTCTACGTATATGTATATCGTGATCGAGTATGTATAAATAGGTGTTCATTTTCCATTTTTTCTAACTGTTGATGATCGAAACATGTTCAGTAAAGGGGACTAACATCAAAGTTGTTCAACATTCAATTAAGCTGAAATTTCGAATTGAAACTACATTGAAAGGCTCTCAAAGAGTTGTTCAAAAACTGGTTAGATTGTTTTCTAAAAATTTTCATGTGAAGTATTAGATTTTTATGAATTTTTAGAGGTATCAGTGACGTCATGTATACACTCCACACAAGCATTTAGCTCAATACATTTCTTTGTAGTTTGTGATTAAAATATCTACATGTAAATGTTCTACATTGAAGAAAATTGGTCAGAAAATGAATCCTTATCCTAAATAATGTAACACACAAACGTTTTGAGTCAAAGAAATAAAATTATTTAAGAAACAAAACCGTATAAAGAAATGTATAGAGCTGAACGCTAAGGTTGAGTGTATAGCGTTACACAAACGATTTTGATACTAGTCCTCCTTTAAAGATAACGTTAAACTAATGGGTGTTGTTCATACTATACGAATTGTAGTCTCATTGCTACTTTTGAGTCCATTTGGAAATATCAGGTGATGGAACACCACAATGTTTAAATTTGCGCAAGGCGTCTAGCATACGGTTGGCTTTTCGCATGGTCACAATGAGTCGTCAAAATATATACATCGATATACCAGTGATAACATAAGTAATTCCGCTGTCTGCTCTTAGAAGCGATCAGATAAAATCCATTTATGTCGGAACTCATAGGACTTGATGATGGTACGGCTGGAGATTGCGTAGTCAGACAAGACACTTGTTTCCTGATTGATAGCGCATAGCCTGCGCTTTTAAATTGCTTTTCTGCTTTGTCTTTCTCCCTTTTTTCTTTCTTTTTCCTTTCTCTTTTCTTATTTCGTTCATTTTTTTAATATTTGCCGCTATTTTATTTCTTTTGTTTTCCATATTCTTCCATTTACAGCACTGGTAACTTGTTTTTATTTTATAATTTTGAGTTTTTAGTTCTTTTGATATTTTTAAGGCAAATGTCAAACTAAAGTTCCTAACAATTGTTTCAGTGAATTTCGGATAGTATATAAAGAGTTTTCTTCATTATAATCTCTTCAGAATCGAGGAGTCAGCAAATCTCTAGTGTTTGTCAGTATATTTCTTTGTTTGCCCTGTTTATAAGAAGGCAAGTTGTCCCTGGTAGCAGGAATAACAATTTTGTTTTATTTCTCCCTAGGAAAAAGAATACGAGAGTTCTCCCGGTTCAAAGGGGATGACTCTCCATCAGTATAATGCCGTACGTAGAATATGCCTTTATTTTATGATCAAAATTGCATTCATTTCGTCTTTCTGCAGAAAAATATGCAAGCATTTGATATGAGTTCGAACTGAATGAACTCCTGGATCCTATTTTGAAAATACCATTAGAAAAAAATATTTTTGACTGGTCGCCATGCACCGGATTACCGAGCAAGAGAGTTCCATAATTTTTTTTTCATGTTCAGCGATATACATTTTTTCCCTTCATGCTATGATAAAAAATTCAAGATTTCATTTCTTATAAATTTAGCATTTCCAATCAGTTAAGGCACTGCTATCTCCTTTTTCGTTTGCTAAAACACAATTAATCTCACTAAAGTTCCGGTTCTTTCATTATCTAAAAATATCCAATTCCTCATGACTGTAATTACATTTCAGATTCGACGAATAACCAGCTTCAATGCAAATCAACTCATGATTTGAACAAACCTTTGGAAACAAACTTAATGAGCCCAAAAGGAATTCTCACTGATGCCAAAAAGAGGAATTCACAACATTTATTTTGAATATGGGAAATCAGAACTGCAAAAAATGGTCTAATCCAATCCTGTTTCCCGAGGACGACGATGAAGACATTGTAGAATGGATGGGTTATAAAATCGTATCATGGTCCTACACTCCAACTTCGTTCCCAGGCACAGAACTAAGGCCAGTTCAACCGATATACAACACTATAGGAAGAGACCTACAGTTTGGAAACGAGAAAGAGAATTGCCAGAGAAAAAAGACGGTTGTATTGGTTGATAAAGATTACAGGAAAAATCGAAATCCATTGTCGAAGAAAGCAAGAGACTTGAGAGAAGAGGTCATTTTAGAGGAGAATATGAACAATAATGTAACGAAAATGGAAATGAATGAGATGATGGAAAATGAGAATGCCGTTGAGACAGATAAGGTAAAACAAATCTTCATATATTTGATATTTGATATATTGTTTACGACATGTCGGTTATTAGTTATGACCGGGCATAAATTGAGCGCAGAAATGTAGATTTTTTTTCTTTGTTTACACTTCCCATTTTCGGTTGTATTGTCTGTTTTTGTGAATCTTATTTTTCCTTTTTCCTTTCTATATATTTTTCCCCTCTTGATTTCTTTCCTTCTTTCTAGCTCTCTTTCTTCCTTTTGTTTCACTTTGATCATTTCCTTTGTTCACCATATAGCCAAGAAATATGGATTTGTCTTTTTTCGTTTTTATTATATCATATTTTACTTTTTCTATCTTTAGTCGTTTCTCTTGAGTCTCTTTTTTCATTTTTTCTTTGTTTCTTTCTTTTCATTTCATCCGTTTATTCGATATTTTACTTTAATTTTCATTAATTAGACATTTCATCTATTTCTCTTTCCCAAGACTGTCTCTTCAAGGCTTCTTTCTTTCGATCTCCTCATCACGAGTTCTATGGATTTTTGTTATGACGATTTCTTCTTGATTAATTTATCTGATTATCTTTGTGCACGTCAGAATTAAGTAAGAATGCCGAGGATAATAGTGAGAAAAAACACTAGTCATAATAACTCGATATTTTCGTTTCTATATTACTTTTAATGAGTCTATATCTTCAATTCTAGCATTTGACTACTTATTTGAATTTCTGTTTTCCTTTTCTTGTTCTTTCCCAGCATTATTCATTTGGACGTTTTTTCGGAAATTCATTGTTTCTCATTTTATTTTGTGAATTCAGTTTTTCCACTCTGCTGCGTGGGGTTAGATCACTGTCTAATATTGATTTAAATGTAGCAATCACTAGTCAGCATTAATTGGTCAAAGTGTTTTCTAAAAGTGTAGACCCACGCAGCGTAACTATACACGTCATCAATCATTAGAAATCTCATTACGCAGATCTCAAACCACGCAGATCCGAGTAGTATAACTTACGAGATACTAAGTTTAAAAATTGACAACTGACGTAAAAATAAATATCAGTTACATAATTTAGCTTTAGTCGTGAAATATGGCATGTATGTAGTATCATCTTAGATTTATTATAGCCATTGAAAAAGGAAATGATATTGGTAACCTCTCTACTTCCGGATCGTCTCTCTGCAGTTCCTAACTGCTTTTCGTAACACAGGAAACTCAATCTCCTTTAAACCCCATCCCCTCTATGCAGGCTAAGTCCCTGCAAAACAACTTGGGCCCGTCTGCGTGACGTACGCATTCCCTCCCCCCCCCCCCCCTTCACGCCCTTCTCCATCATTAATCCATTAAGATGGTAGGTGAGAATAGCGCAGACTCTGAGGCTGAGATGAATGTGCTAGCTTTCTCTACTACGGCTAGAGTAACCGTGACAACGGTGTATAGAATAACGTAGTAGAGGATCACGTATTGGGCGAAATTCCTGTAATGATCCGCGTTTCGACAGGACCAGCACAAAAATTGTTTGATACATAAAAGAATGAACCAAGAGATTATCCGCTTCGTATTACGGTCTCGAGTAAAAACTACTATGCGTTCGCTCCAACTATCATGTGATCCTACTACTAACAGGTTGCTATGGATACAGGGTGGTAGGATAAGGTCCAATCTTGAACTATTAATCACGTGACTAATAACACTAGTAGCGCAACTGTTGCTATGGTTACAGTGCGTCACAAAAGGCTTACAATTTTAACGCTTAATCATCATGTGACTAATATCACTAGTAACACATGTATGTTACTATGTTACAGAGCTGTAAAACAGGGTTCCCAACAGGAAGAGTATATATTTCTATGTCGCACGACCCTATAACACGAAGACTAAAGGTGGCCATAATCAAAGCAAAAGACTTGAGTTGTAAACGAGCTGAAGGAAAAGACAAATGTGGGATTAACTGCTCAGGTATAATATATCTTTTTATATTTACTCACTCATTTTCAACATCGTAAATGTTAATGTAGGATTCAAACCGATAGTCGAAGCTATGGTCAAGAGATAATAGACCAGTTGGATTGTTCAATGTCAGCCTTGATATCGTATAAGATATTTCAAACCTCTGGAAAATCCTTGGAAATCTAAAGTATCTGCTTTGTTAATTTATATACATTCCTTACCTTTCGGCCACCCACTTGCTGTTATTAAAGTTCTAAAAGAATATAGTCAATTGAAGAAACGTTGTCAGGTCTAAAAATGTAGAACATAGAAGCTGAGACCGAAATGGTGCTTGGGATGTCAATAATAATATTCTGATTTATTCATTTACACTATGCCTTCGATGCAAAATGCTGAAAGCCAATGCAGGACCTGCGTTGGCGGGCCATTTGGCTTCGATTTTTATCGGTTAATTGCAGTGTAAATGAATAAATCAGAACTGATATAATTATTCACATCCCATGCACCATTTCGGTCTCAGCTTCTATGTTCTATGTTTGTTGACCCGACAACGTTTCTTCAATTGACTATATATTTCGCGCAGTCAAAGCTAACATTGCAACCGCCACGGTGCCCGTTTCTCTAAGACCCGATAACTTTACGGGCCCATTAATTACGATATTAATTCCTACAGGACGCGAGCAATTGGGTAAAGTTAACGGACCCGTACGTTTTGAGAAACGGTCCTTGGTCTATTGATAAGATAAGATAAGATAAGATACTCTTTTCACTTATTGAGCTTGAGTTGTGTGAAGAGGAAATGGGCTGAGTGTCGTCATCGTATGCGTCACACGTTGCTAGGTGACATCATGTTCGTCGTTTCGCAACGCGCACTTATGTTCGCAAGCTCGTTTTGTGTCTGAGAACTTTGCTGTATTTTTATGTACCATATGAAAAAGACTTAGCATATGTCCATCATGAATGTAACTTTCGGTACCACATAAATAATGTACCATATATGCAGGACTTTTATGCATAAGCCTAATTGTCTTTTGTTTGGACAACAGCGCGCGCATCGCTCATGCGCAAATGGTAATGCCAAGTGCGGATAGGGCTCAAATTCTTTCCATTTTCATAGGAAACATATTTCATCAGGGTAAGAACATGTCAAGCCGGGTAGCAAGGGTGACGCAGTGGTTCAACGCTCGCATTTTACCTCTCAGGCCCGGGTTCATCGATTCCCAGCTCTGGATGTGAACTAAGTTTTGTTTTATGTGTTCTCTACCATACCAAATACCGCAAGCGTATTTTTTTCGGAATCTCCGGTTTTTCCTCCCTCACAAAAGTCGTATGGCAGAATAGCTGATCGCATGTATTGTTATAGTGTGCGAGAGATGCAGTTGACCCACAATGGTTGTAAATGGGCACAACAATTGCAGCATTTGCAACTTTTTTTGCTTGGGAGGGTGGTCTTAGTATGGTAATTGAGTTTCCCCCCTCTGCCCTTCTGTTAACCATGTGAGTTACGAGTTGTGATTAAAGATTAACGTTAGAGATCTTAAACATTCTGTTTTATATGGAGGATTCCAGGAGTAAAACAAAAGAAATTGCTTCCTCTTTTGTTAAAGAATTACATCATTTTCTTTTTCTGGAAGCCTCGGTATCAAGCAGATTTCTCGAACGCAAAGCCGTGTTTCAACAAATAAGAAATTTTTTTCTGACTTTTTTCAGCCTCCTACATAACAGTCTCTCTCACAGAAGGCAAACATTTGATAGAAACCCAAAGTACTGCTATCAAGACTGGATATTCCGAAGTACTTTACTATGAGAATTTTGCTTTTCACCTCAACGAACTTAACGTAAGGAACTTATCTGTTGTCATAACAGCAAAACACAGCAATAAGCAACGCTTTATGAAACACTCTCACGATATCGGTAAAGTGGTACTTGATGGACAGATCTGTGATGATGGACAGACAGACAGACACCTAGTAGAGGTCATTAGCCATCCAGGGCACACACTATATAAATGGCATACACTGTGGAGTTAGATATATAACATACTTATAGTACAGGTAAAGTGGTTCTTGATGGACAGATCTGTGATGATGGACAGACAGACAGACACCTAGTAGAGCCATTAGCCATCCAGGGCACACAATATATAAATGGCATACACTGTGGAGTTAGATATATAACATATCTATAGTACAGGTAAAGTGGTTCTTGATGGACAGATCTGTGATGATGGACAGACAGACAGACAGACAGGCAAACAGACAGACAGACCGACCGACCAACACCTAGTAGAGCCATTAGCCATCCAGGACACACACTGTATGAATGGCATACGCTGTGCAGGTCGATATACAACACAATGAGTCATGGTATAGGGAAAGTGGTACTTGGAGGACAGACAGACAGACGTCAATCACCTGGTAGAGATCATTAGCTATCCTAGACAAATACTGTACAAATGGCATAAACTTAATTGATCCACTGTGGAGTTAGATATACAGCAACACAGTCATGGTATAGGTAATTTGGATGGACAGACAGACAGACAGGCAGACACCTAGAAGAGGTCATCAACCTATCCTGGTCACACTTTGTATAAAAGGCACACACTGTGGAGTTAGATACACAACACTGGCAATCGATGGACACACAGACAGTGAAAATCATCACCCACCAATTAAGTAATTTTAGCGACGCAGAACATGCGCGCAGAGTGCAAGCCCAAGGATAAAAGAGAGAGAGAGAGAGAGAGAGAGAGAGAGAGAGAGAGAGAGAGAGAGAGAGAGAGAGAGAGAGAGAGACTGAGAATTAAAAACCAAAATTGTTTATCCTTGTGCTTGTGCTTATACTTACTCACTGACGACTTTTGTTCGAAATGTCCGTTGACGTGGCCGACGTCAAGGAGAGGGCGCAAAAAACATGTGAAATGGCATTATATCCTCAATGTGGCTTCGCGACGTCGTTCCGGTAGTCACGCAACGAACGAATGTAATATATTGGTCATATCACGTCGTGTTCTTGCGTGCCGTCGCGTTATCTAAATCAGTCTAATATAACGTTAGCACTCCTGTTTTATGAAATATTGAAATGGTTGTCAGTGGTGAAAAAATAAAGTGTTTTTGTTTTTAAAATCGTTTAATTCGTATATAAGTAAGAAACGCACTGCATAGACTTCGATATAGAGCAGTTTTCGGCGTATGAAAGGGATCGGCCGGCGCCGTGCTTTGAATCAGTCAGTGTTTAGTTTACTTGCTTTTCCTTCCTACGAAGGCAGGGACACCACAAAATTGCTTTCGCGCCAAGTGGGCCCTGTAGTGTAGTAGGACAGACCTAGTAGAAGACGATTTCGGCGTGTTGTGCATGACAACTCCTGTAACGGTTCATGCAACTTGTTTCTCAACGCCATTGTGAGAAAAGTTGCAGGGGAAATCGCGCTGTATACCATAACAGCGCCTTTACACATGCACGTAGCTTCCGCTTCATAAAATGGTGCCTAGCGTCAAAGCAAGTAAAACAGGTCAAGCATGATAAACAACAATGTATGGTAAACAAAAGTGAAAGGCACATGCTATGTCAACGCATCGTGATTAACGTGGACTAACGCACGCATCACGGTAGGGTGCGTCATGTATCTAGACCAACTACCCGCTTTCACGTTGGACAAGTCACGTCTACAGCAACCTTGAAGATTTTGTAACCTCTATGATAAACATGATGCAGTTTTGAATTATTGTAAACAAGCGAGTAGTTAGCGTGGATTACGTCGGCGTATAATACAGTAAATTGTCTAAATGGGCTCTTTCTCAGTGTGTGCTTGTATTAATCTACAATATAATACAATACAATAGAAAACTTTAGGACAGAATACAATACAATTGTATAGATTGGGATAAATGCTAGCATAGAGTTCATGCACTTAATCCGTGAAATAGTTCAAACTATCTATTAACTAATAGCCCTATTTTGTGGTTAATAGTACGAAGCATTCGGCTGGAACAAAGGTGTTAGTCGCCAGGATTGTCGCGAAGTGCAAGCTCATACAGATATGCACTTAGCTAAAATGTTTTGCATTAGAGTGATTTCAAAAAACCCGTTAAATATACTTATTAGACTAATAGACACTGTTGGACCTTATTACTATTGTTTTCTTTTGTTTTCATTAAACTATTACACACTAGCTATTAGTTTTTGTTTCACGGGTTTTTTGAAATCACTCTATTCTAGAGCTCAATATGTTTGCTAATCCGGAATTAATATACTTGCGTCCCTACAGAACATTAATCACAATACGTATATAAGTACGAAATTGTCAAAGATTGATCAGTTCATTGCTACTAGTAATCGAGAAAAGCAATTAGAGCTCCGAGTTAATGTCAGTCAAACTAAGTATTATAAAGAAGTTGTAACCTGTTACGTATTAAAGTAACTTTACCGAACAGAAGAAGTTGGAAGTACGCAAAAAGAGGGTGCATGCATAGACGAAAAGCCAAAGGACAAGATCAAAGGAGAAGATCAAAAGGAGGAGCAAAGATCAAGTATACTAGTCTTTAGTCTGGTAAGTTTAAGTTCATAAGTAAAATCATTTTTGGGTACCTTCCTCGCATTAAACTCCATGTATGCAGCAAAATATGTTATGCAAATCGGCCAGTGATAATTAATATTTTTCAAATTAGAGTGATTTTCATCGCACTGTAAAATAGATACTAAGCTAATACACATTAAGTAAAGCCTAATTTCTTTTTTTGTTGTTATCAATTGACTATTACACACTAACAGCTAGTATATATTTCACAGTCCGATGAAAATAAGTAAGGTAAGGTAAGGTAAGGTAACTTTATTTATAATCACGGAAAATCAACAGTCAATTGCTAAAAATTATAAACTATATAATTATATTTACAATATTTAAAAGCATGATACTGGTTTACATGATTGCCGTGGGGAACTGACTATTCTTGATGAAAGAATCTATCAAGCTCTTTTTTAAAATGCGCCAGTGTTCTTTGCATTACGTGCTTCATCTGGAAGACTTTTCCATAGTTTGGCACCACTGTAGCTAAAGCTGCGTTTTAAGTATTCTGTAGTTAGGCTTTGGCAAGAATAACTTACCATCGCCGCGCCTTAAATTATAATTATTTGTATATTCACGAAATAATTCTTGCAAGTATAATGGTGCAGTATTGTGCAATTTATTAAACATGATCTTAGCCTTCTGTTTTTTCCTGCGAACATCAAGCATGTCCCAGCCCAGTTCCTTCAGAATCCCTGCGGATCTGATTTCATAACTGGACTGGGTAATCACCCTTGCCACGATTCTGCAATTTTTGAAGCCTCTCATACAAAGTAACAAAGTCTATTTTGTATGACCAATACGTCAATAAAGAGAGTCTTTTAAATAAAATAATTATAACAATGGTACATGAGGGTTCAAACCTCTTATTGTGTATTTGATGATTTCCAGTGTACTACTCTTACTATTAGGAGTGATTTTCAATACGTGAAATAGATACTAAACTGTTATGCTTTTATTATTCCGGCAACTTTATGTTCATTGTTTACTTTTCTATTACTAACAGGCGAATCATCCTACCTGCTATACATTTACTGCATTTCGTTTAGTAGGATGATCCTAGTACCCGAAGTGCATGAAGACACAAATTTCATGTAAACACCCTCTTAGATTTCGTTTTACAGGTTAATTATGGGCTGACAAGCACGCATAAAAATATCCTTACAAGTTGTTATGGAATGAAATCTACTCTGATCTTTAAGACATGACTCTTGATCGTAAACCATTGAAACATCAAAACATGACGTATCTCCTGCGTAGCGCCTGAGTCAGGGGTATTTGAAATGCATTCACTCGGGCTGGATGAGCTAGAAATTCAGATCATGTACTCGGGCTGGTCAATGGAGATAAAACACAACACACAACAAAAACAAAGCAAAACAAAGCAAAACAAAACAACCGGAAATCAAGTGAAACAAACAAAATTAAATGAAATAAAACGGAGCTTAAAGTAAAACAAACAAAAAGAGCTGAAACCACTAAATATCACGAAACGCCGGGAACGAAACGAAGGGCGAAAAACAGGTAAAGTAAAGCCAAATTAAACAAAAGCCCCGGGGAATTAGGAGATGAATCATGATTATACAGCATGCACTAAAACGAAAAATAATTGAAATAAAACAAACAAACAAACAAACAATCAATCAAACAAACGAACGAACGAACGAACGAACGATCGATCGAACGAACGAACGAACGAACGAACGAACGAACGAACGAACGAACGAACGAACGAACGAACGAACGAACGAACGAACGAACGAACGAACGAACGAACAACCAACCGACTGAAGACAGGCAAGTTGTTTCTGAATTTTGGCTGTGATTATTTCGTATTCTTGACTCATATTGCCTCACGTACGTTTAATTTACAAACATCGGCTCCCCGAAAGAAAGTTAGCCCTAGTCTCCTAGTATATACGAGGAACGTTACAGGTAGGGTGGCGGGAGCTTATGCATTACATTACATCTTATGAGGTACCCCATGTGGAACAGAGTGACGAACAAGTTCATCAACCCCTCTCGATTCCCACGGTTATTTACTACTTCAATGAACCGAATCATTTGATCGATAACATCAAAAAGACTCCTCTGTCAGTAGTGCCGAAGGTTGTTGTTCCTCAGGAATCAAAGCCGTCCATAGTTCTTATTCAGGAAAGAAGAAAGATTACGTTTTCGGTAAAGCCGGATACAACGTACAGTGTAAAGATTTTTGGGAAAGACGGCCACACAGTCAAGCAAAGGTAACATGAATATTACATTCATTTTGAAGTGCGGTTTATTGCCTTTGCAATAGGAAAAAGATCCAGTAACAAATTAAAAAAGTGATCCGACTTTTCAACTGACATTTCTATATTTATTTACACGAAAACAACTTAGGTTGTACTTAGACAATCTTAAAGGTCAGTATAATTAAGAACAGTTTTGAACCAAAAGTGGGTACAATTACGATACGATAGTTAGGAATTAACTTCGCTTTGAGAAGCAATTTAGTTTGAGCTATGATTTCATGATTTATCTAGCATCAAAATGCTTTCTTGTATCAAACGAAATCCTCAAAATATACTCAATGTAGATGTTTTTATTTGCATTGGTTGAGTTTTCAAAAGTTTGATAAACTGAATGTGCGCTCGAATGAAGCTAGGTCAACGATGCGATGGATTATAAACAACATTGTGAATTGCTAAAGGAGTTTTATCTTAATTTATTTCCAACAAAATAGGGAGAGCCGAAAAGAAATATCAAGTATACAAAAGACAATCTACCATAGGCGATAACAGCGCTAGCAATATGAATTAAAAATCTGGTGACTTTTTGATGAACTCTATTCAGTTACTGCATTATACACATTCAATATTGTCTGACTGCCAACATGGTCATGTTCATTTTGACGTTTTGAAAGATGTCAGAAGATTGAGTTTCCATGCACTCTATGTTGTTGTTGGATATGTTTCAGTTTACACCATCGTTATCGATTAACACTGGATCGATAGCAGTATCAATAACATGTATCGATAAGATGAAGGGTACAGCAATCTCGAGCGGACTTTTCAAACATATCTCTATTTTCCTTGCATATATTATTAAACGTCCAAATTCATCATCTGTGATTGATGAGGTTCCACAGTATCGTTCGTTTTCCACAAAAGATCGAAATAGAGATGTTTTCTTGAACTGATATAATTCCCTTGAAGCTCGTTATCATAGGGCTCTACTTTATTTATCGTTTGTGTTGGTAGTTGTTATTCAGTGTTACAAATTATAAATGAGTTAAAAAGTATATATTTGTCAATGAGCTTTCTTTTTTCTACATTTTCATCTTTTTGTCATAAAAATCCATCAGACCATAAACTGTAATAATCAAAATGTAAGCCACCTATCTCGGTTAGCCAGGTATGGTTATTATAGGTGGCTTGTACCTAAATTTCCGTTTTATTGTTATATTGCTGTTAAGTTTTATTTATGTAGTTATATGTGGTACTAAATAAACATATTGTTGTTGTATTGTTGTTTTTGAGCACAGCTACTTGAGATATAAAACTAATTTGGTGTATATGCATTAAATGATCTCACACGAAGATTGTAGTTAATCCCCATACAATAGGGCCATATAATATACAAATCTTTTAGAAAAAGAGGTGGAATTCTAAAGTATTTGATTTTTTCATTCACGCCTTCTTGGTTCATTCGTGTGCATTTTCTCTTTCCCGAATCCACAAGCTGGTACCACAACTCTAACGAATATGAATTACTTACAATCGAGGATGAAATTGAGAAACATATCAATATCAAGAAATCGGTGCTGTTTTAGGGCTTCCTGTGGTAAAAAACGTTTCTACAATGTTTTAGTCCTTTTTCGGCCAAAATCAAGATCGCTGACTTGATTGGTTAGCATGTTTTCACTCGAATGCATGACTGTAAATTTGGATGGAATTTTCGATGAAAATGTTTTTTTTTTCGCGATGAAAATTTATTCCAACTTGCAAGCATTGGGTAACAAAAGCTATTCAGCTAAATAACTGTTGTACGTTATTACTTTCAGAAAGTTTAAGTTGTTTGTAAGTGGTTTTACCAGTTTTAATAAAAGTTGTTGGATAAAAGTGTAATCCCAAGGCGGTGAAAGTGTGAATCGAAAGTGAGTTAAATCCTTCTCCTTATTCAATTGCCACATAATTCTTTACATTCAGCTTGAAAGTTGCTAAGTTATTTTGCTATTAAGTTTGAATAAAGATGCAGTACAACCACTGTCGGTACAACTCAAAAAAACTGTTTTAAACAGGAATTGTATCTTAGTAGATCACTCCCTAACTGATAAAAATAAAATTTGAGTGTTTACCCGCAACAACAACTATTTGTGAATTAAACCTTGTACGAGGAGCTTGTTTTGGCACTTTTATATAATTAGCCATTATTACTCGATAACGAAAAAAAAATTCTTCTCAATGTGACTGACAAGTACGGTGGCTCCAAAGGGACATCCGAGATACGACATATAAAATGTATGGGATGGAAAATCATCGAGATAAAAAATCTTCGAGTTGCAAAATCTTCGAGATAAAAAATCTTCGAGTTGCAAAATCATCGAAATAAAAAATCTTCGAGTTGCAAAATCTTCGAGATAAAAAATCTTCGAGTTGCAAAATCTCGAGTTGCAAAATCTTCGAGATACAAAATCTTCGAGATACAAAATCTTCGAGATACTAAATCTTCGAGATAAAAAAATCTTCGAGATACTAAATCTTCGAGATATTAAATCTTCGAGTTGCAAAATCTTCGGTTACAAAATCGGATTTTGTAACTCGAAGATTTTGTAACTCGAAGATTTTGTAACTCGAAGATTTACTATCTCGAAGATTTTGTATAACTCGAAGATTTTGTAACTCGAAGATTTTGTAACTCGAAGATTTACTATCTCGAAGATTTTGTATAACTCGAAGATTTACTATCTCGAAGATTTTGTAACTCGAAGATTTTTTATCTCGAAGATTTATCTTGAAGATTTTGTAAAAAAAACTCGAAGATTTCGATAATTTCGTACATTTTTGTGTCGTATCTCGGATGTCCCTTTGGAGCCACCGTAGACAAGACTATTTTCGTTGTTTTTACACCTTTTTTGCACGAGTCCCGGTACTTTTTTTGTAATTATTTCAAAAATAAACTTGATATCTCAGCCATATCATATTTTTAGAACTAGCCGTTTCTAACAGAAAGTGTAACGCTGCGAGATATCAATCTCTTGAGCTTCCAGCTGTGGTCAATATGAACACTACGACACATCACCTGAAAACCCAACAAATTCTCAACATCGCCTTATTAAATCGAGTGTTGATCAGGGATTCAATACCACACGAAGCCCATGCAACTAAAACATCATGAAACTTCTTGATAAAAGGGATGGATAAGTATTAAGGAATCAATACTTAAAAATGTAAGGCATAAAAAAATGAGCGATTCCGTCTAGATTTTCTGAATTATGGTGGCTTGGGCTTCCTGAGCACTCATCCATCGCTAGCCCACGTCCGTATCGAGCTGTTGTCGCGATTAGTAAGCTGCTCACTTCGCTCGCAGCAAAAAGTTAATTACTCTAGCTGGCTATGAAAAACTTTAGGAGACTTTTTGATAGGAGTCACGTACAAAAGTCAAGAAATGAAGGTATATTATAGTCATTACATCAAAAATGTTTATGTCATTATGTATAATATTTGTGCAATTGTGGTCGTCTTAGAGCTATTTTTGTATTTTTTTTCCTGAAGACTTGCGGTAGCGCTATTTTTGCTCTAAAAACTTGTAAATTTAGGCATGGTCAAAGGAATGGTCAAAGAACGAGCACGGGGCCGGACACCCATGTATTTTTCTTTCAGTCTTTTTGGAAGCAGCATTAAATTTTGAATAAAAAAAAACTTTCAAATGGAAGATTTTTACTGATTATTTTTGCCAACGTAGCCAGTCTCCTTAAAGAAATGGTTGCTATGCACAAAAGAAGCGTGCTTTTTGAGTGCTTAGGCAACCTCCCGTGTACATCGATTTCACGATGGACGCACACTGAGCGTAAACCATTTCTTTTATAACATTGCCATAAGATCAACACGCGAAAATATTGCAAAAATGTTGGTATTTTCCGTGGTAAGCAGCAGATCGAGGCTCATGCGGGCCGAATCAAACTGAACAAAAAAAGGACGGTGTCACTGCCATTTTGTAACTTAATGAGAATATCTTGCGGTTATTTACTAGTTGTACCCAAGGACATGAAAAATGTTGAATCTCCATTGCTGTGCTTAAGGATTTCCAACAGTGTACAGAAGCAAAACAAATCAGTGAAAATATCGGGTTAATCGCAAATATCTCGGGAAAACACTATGGACGAGTTGAAAGTACAAGTGTGGAAGCCATTAAGAAGTGATACCATATACCTTTTTGCTCAGAGTTTGTCGATTATCACCTGATAGCTACCTTATAATTATGAAATGGCAGTGGTCGCGGATTGACAATTTAGATATTGACTCTTATCTCATCAATATACAAATTAGTTGTTAGATGCTTGAGAGCTTGACTACTCCGATCAGTTGTGCGCATTGTTACAGAAAAAGTTATATCGTGGGGCACATCCGAAGTATCGTGTTGCGTGCACATGACTACTCAACGTTGCCTCGTATGTCTGGTCTTTAACGGTGTCTTGAGACAAATAATAGTGTGGAAAGAACTGCAAAGTATATTTCGTACATCAATTTAAGAATGTTGTCAGAGATGAACATTCATTTCTGTTTTTGAGCTACCAAGGAAAACCCACATCAAAATCCTAATTATAAAGGTAGACTAATCAGATTGAGCATTTTTTTAGGGTTCAAATGAACAAAACAAAACAAAACAAAACAAAACAAAACAAAACAAAACAAAACAAAACAAAACAAAACAAAACAAAACAAAACAAAACAAAACAAAACAAAACAAAACAAAACAAAACAAAACAAAACAAAACAAAACAAAACAAAACAAAACAAAACAAAACAAAACAAAACAAAACAAAACAAAACAAAACAAAACAAAACAAAACAAAACAAAACAAAACAAAACAAAACAAAACAAAACAAAATCTCGGCCTTATATTAGCAGATTTTAAGCCGTTATTCTATTTCTTTATTTCTTTATTTCTTTATTTTTTTGCAACAAAGCAGAGCAAAGCAAAGCAAAGTAAACAAGAGAACTGGTATTCTCTTGCCAAAGAGCTACATGCCAAACTGTCAAATTATATTTTTTTAGTGTTATTACAATTAAAACGCACTAGGTCCCTGTTACTCGAAAGGCGATTAAGTTAAAAGTCAGGATTAAATTAACTAAAACCCAGGCTTAAAACTAATCTATTTTTGAACAACTGCGGGGAGTGGGGAAGTTGACTCCAAAAATTTGACCTATTGACTTTGTTGAATTATTTTTTGGGATTCCTGTGTGTAAGATGCAAGCACTTACAGTGTAACACCGCTGACTAAGCAAAAACTGAAGATGACCACGATTCTCATAGTTTCACTGCCCAAATATTTTTATCATTTCTAGTGATGGAATACTATAAGAACTGCACGGGTCCACCTGTTCAAGACAAGACAGAACACTAATGGAGGCGATTAAACGAACAAAAAAGCCACGAAAGAGATCAAAGAGTAAGTCAATCTGCCATTTAACTTGGCATAAGAAAGAAGTGCCATTCTTTGTAAAATATGCTTGTAATATAAGTATCAGTGAATACGAAAAAACTATGATAAAACCTATGGTATGTTAATATTAATTAGAACTGTTAACAAAGATGAAAAGAGAGGCAATAGTAAGTAAATCAGCAAACAAATCATTATCGAATATTTCAAAAAACGAAAGTTGCAGGCGTTTTAGGGAATCTTGGTGGTCTCTACTGAGTCTTGAGTTGCCCAAATGCTGTGCCGTATTAAACTTAAAAACTCATTTTAACCAAGTACAACATGTAAGGGACCTCGAAAACATTCCAAACATTCCAAACTGTAATATATATAAGCCATCTTGATAAGTTAAAACTGACTAAACTGAGCCAAAACTTTTTGAAGGAAAAACCAGCAAACTGATTTGGCTGGCACCAACCCGGGTTACCACAACAACAGTGACGTGGAAGAAAATATTTACATGAGCTTTTCCTGGATCCGCCACTGAGTGAGAGATAGAATGAATGAATGAATGAATGCACTTTATTTATACACGAAGTTCCATCAGTTGTACAAATGGTTTACGTGAAAGTCGTGTGCATATTTACACGTCACATATAATACACGTAAAAAAATATATATACTACTTAATCCAGCTGAGTTGACCTTCGCAACAATCCCAAGGTCAACCAATCAGAATCGAGGATTTGAAATGCTATTTTGATTAGCATTTCTTTGTACTATTTCATACCTACCAAGATAATGGATAAAATACAAATGCCTCATTTTCTAGAATGCTGTAAACCCATTTTGCTATTATAGAAGACATAATAGAGAGTTTCACTAAAATATTTCCGAGTCAAATAAAAAATACGAGAAATTCGCGCCTTTTCTGTTAGCGGCGCGGACGCGCTGCCGAGTGGCGGGAAAAAGCATTTATTTTGACAAAACGACAGCCAAAGTCCTTCAACTTGTGAGTTTGTTTCCAACTGAACGTAAAGAAATATGACAGAAAATTACATCATTGCTTCAATTTGCCGATCTCTTTGCTAATATGATGTTCTCTTTGAACGGAAAAACAAGTTTGGAGGAGTTTCGAGGAGTAAACAACACTGACTTTGTGACTGTGGATGTTTGTGGTTGGCCAGCCGAGGAGATACAGTCTTGAGCAGAAAATTACTATAAATGTGAATCTGAGGCACTTGAAGTCCACAATTTCAAACAAAGAAATGGCTATCGAAACTACTGATCATCATCTTGAGAAATTCTAAGCGTTTCCAAGGATGTAAGCGACGTTTTCTCTTGGCTGATTCCTGCGTTTTTACGAGAGTCGAAGCATGCATCAAGCAGACCGTTTTTGAGAAAATCTAGTCAGCGTTTCAAGGTAACGAAAATAGAACTCATTATGTATAAATTAGTTCTCATTTTTGGCGATGTTATTTCTAAAGAGATGATTTATAAATCGTTTATTTTATCAAAGCTATTTGTATGGAAGCTGGTCTTACCGTAGAGTTTAATTTCAGCGAACTGAGTTACTAGTTCAAAATGGATAAATTTGCTGGTGTTTAGGACTTTTGCTTATGCTGCAACGTGGGCATGATGTCCCATTAGTTGATATTGATATACAAAAATAGATTTTCAACTGATAATATCACAAAATGTTTTTTTATGAAAACCACAAACGATTTCACTTCCTCAAATCAGATTAGGAAATGCTAACCAAAATAGCTGACCCATAATCCTTTTCGGGGAATGCATTCAACTCAGCTGGATATTGTAATCATTAAAATTTGTGTAAATTATCTAAATATGAATTAATGAAATGATTGAAATAGATTTTCATCTGACATACTATTAGCCTAAACTGACCAATAATCTTTATCGTTTTTATGTAGGGTTTTGATTCCTCTTTTGAAAGCTTGTAATGATGGTGCCTGTTTGATTTCAGTCGTGAGAGGGAGTTCCATAGTTTAGGTCCTTCGTAGAGAAAGGATTTCTTTAAACATGTTGTTTTTGGTAAAGGTAGATTCAAATTGACTTCGTTGTTTCTTAGGGTTACACGATTTAGTGTTTTAACCGTGGTAAATTTGTCACTCAAATAGGTTGGAGCAATCATTATTTGAAATCTTATACATCATTATGGCTTTATGTTTTTGTCTTCTTTGATCTAAATTCTCCCACTGAAGTTCAGAGTGAGAGGGGGAGGAAGGGAGAGAGGTTGGGAGGGAGGGAGGGAGGGAAGAAGAGAGGGAGGGAGGAAGGAAGGAAGGAAGGAAGTCGAAAGAAGGAAGGAAGGAAGTCGGAAAAAGGAAGGAAGAAAAATAGAATACTCATCTATTGTCAAATCTACCTTGTTTCTGAGAAACCGCCTACTTCTAATGAAACCGCCTTGTAGAAATAACTAAAATAGCCTTCCTTCGAGTGAATGGTCTTCATATTTGCTGCACTTTCCTCTATCTAAAATGGTTATGATTGATCTTATACAAAACGCTTTGAGCCAATTTCGTCACCAGAGCCGATTTTCTTACTGCGCATGCTCGCAGAGAAATATCCAGTATTTTTTCTGCGAGCATGCGCAGTAAGAAAAATCGGCTAGCAGGGGACGAGATTGTCTTTGATCGTACAATCAGCGGGCTTTCGACCTTCCTCACTTGAGCATGCGCCGTGAAGTGACCTGTCTACATTTTATTACGGACAACTGGTATTGAACAAAAGCATTCTCATATACCCAGGGAACCTCTATAGTCGTGCTCTGGGTACGAGAAAGTGAACAAAAGTAGCCGTGCATTTTATGAATCGGGCGTGCACCCCGCGCGCCGTGTAAACATATGTTATGCTGTAGAATTTAAATTGATGTCCATAGCAAAATAACAAATTTAAATTTAGAAATGACGTACAACACGCAATACACTTTTCCAAACAAGGTATCTACCCTGTAGGTTTAACTTTAATAGACATGGTACATAGCCTGTACTGTAAATCATGTCGTCCTAATTAATACATCAGTATTTCAAAATTAATTGCTGCTAAATAAAGCATGTCTGATCTTAGGTACTTTTGGTGGGATGAAATGTAAACAGGTTTGCAAGATCGAATTGGGAATAGGTCAATAAAATTCTTACATTTGTAAGTCTTTCTATTGTATAATGACTCGGAGTGCAATGCGAATGAAGAACAAGAAATGAAGAACGAATAAATGAATTGAATAATAAAATGAATGGATGAGCGGGTAAACTAATGAATGAATGAACTCTGAATGAATAGATGGATGGATGGATGAATTAAAAGGGTGCATGGACAATTGTGAATGAGTGAGCAAGTGATTGAGTAAGTAGAAATGGGATTGATGAATAGACATGAATGGGTGGATAAACGAATGAATGACATAACGAGCTAATGAAAGATCTAGAGTATTCAAAATCCCTTTTTTTCGGTACAAGTATCACTCCAAATTTTTTTTCAGAAGTAAAAAAAGAAGAAGATACAAACATTTAGTGAGGAGTAGAACAATGCCGTAAGAAAGGAAAATGAGGGCGAGTCAAGAAATTAAACTGACTGAAACACTAATACTGTCTATGAACGAATTCTTCTGTGCAAAATATAGTGGGAAGTTGACTTTTTCTCAAAGTCTAATACTGACCAGTATTGATGGTATCACGTCGATGCTATCACTAACTGTGTCCGGCAGTCTCCCTGGGGGCAAGCATATTGTGATTCAAGCTAAGATAGAACACTCTTTGTTGTCAAAAAACGGTGAAAATAGAATTAAAATATGTCATTTTTGGTCTCATAAGATACGGAGACGATAAACGGTATTTTTGACCGCTCAATACAAAAATTAATACTAATTGTTTAACCTGGCTATTGTTCGTGTATATAGTTTAATGATTTAAAACTGTGTTTTGTGGTCTAAAAGAACATGTATTTTGTATTGTGCTGTCGACGTTTTATTTGGCTTTTCTTAATGACAGTAGCACATGTGTCGTGCCACATTTTACATGGCAATTCTTTATCAGTCGCAGTTCAAGACAGTACTTCAAGACTTTAACTATGCATAATATCTTAATTAAAACGGGAAATTCTAGACAATTTGAACGCAAAGGCTTAAAGTGAATGATTTTTTTTATGCGCTTGAATTGGAAAATTAATCCCTTATCGCTCTCCTTCCGACCGACGTTATCGCTTTTTCCACCATGCGAAAAATTAAATTATTGGAGTTTTTTTAGATTTTATTTATAAAAAATACTTACTGTTATCTTATTGAATTCTGTACTTTAAAAAACTAGTCATAATTTACACGACAAGTTTTTGTATTTTTTCATGGTTTTCTGACAGTCAATTGGATAATTTTTCTGTTGTGCTTTTGCTTGGGCTAAACCGGCCGGAAACGTTAACAAGAAGAGTTTTTTGCCTTCAAGTTAATGTGTCTAATAATATACGATTTATCCTTAACTAGAACGCTCCTATTGTAAGTAGTTTGATTCCCGTGTGATAGCAACAGCTGACCGATTTTCATCGATTAGTTATTTCCTTTGTTGATCGACCAATCAAAAAGCCGCTCAGTCCCCTTTTATTCTCAAGGCACATGTTAGATCACCTTATGAATATTCATGATCGCCACCGGGTCGCGTGTGCCCATTGTTTTACGGTGGTTATTTGTAAATAACTTCCTTATAAGGAGTTGACCAATGTTCTCACGGGCCTCAGATTGCAAGCAAAGTTCCCACGATCATAAAGCCCATCGTCTTGCCGACACTAAACTCAAAGCATTGTCCATCTCTCTTCATCGGACCGTCTTGGATTCCGCCTGATTCTTACTATCAACTCGTTTTACCGTGAAATCGATCGGTGGTCCCTACAAGCCAATTTCCGATCGGGATTTTGTGGAAAAGTTTCAAGTTTGAATTCATTGCCGTAGCTGTAAGGAACACGTTTTTGAATTCAATGGCTCGTGTTTCTTCAAATAGAGTGTTTTCTGGCTAATTATTGGCAACTGGTAAGGTTAAACATTGTCTTAGATCTCGTCTGTATGCTGACCACGAGTGCTGAACAACATCTACATGCATTCACTGTCTACCTTTCTAGGTTCATAAACACATCTCTTGGATTTAATTACCGACTTTTAGTTCAAGAGGGGAAGGATTTGAAGAGATTTACGGTTCAAAGTCAGCTCCAATGCGACGATCAGCAGGGCCGATCAGCTCTCCACTGCCTCGACATGCGATCAAACGGTTTCATCTTGATTCGGGCTACAACACCGCTAATGATCTGACATCCCCCTCCACAAACGGTTCCCTCGATTCCTCCGTCTATCATCCTCATATTTCTACGAATTTAACTGGAAGTTATCAGAATGTGGCTACAGAAAATCCATGTGAACGTATGTATGCTCATCTATTTATGTATAAAGTTCATGTGCTTTATTGCGTATTGTAACCTAACACCCATGAAGATGGAGAATGTTCCATCTCCTAACTCCACATATTTCCTCAATTCTGACCATTTGAGCCAAGTTTTAGACATTTAGCGGTGTTTTTAAGTTTTAACTATCGATCTAGCTTAGTTTTGTTAAGAGTTGGTTTGACAGAACGCGGGACATGTGATGCGCTATGAATGGAAATCGACTATAAACACGACAATTACTGTGGGAATCTACGATGTTTTTTTCTCACGCCGCTTTAGGTACTTTAAAACTCTCCTGTAATCGAACTTTAAACTCTTAAATGTCATAAAATGGTTGGTTTTTGTAAGAGCTTGAAGAATTGTAAGCTATTGTGCTGCATTTATTTCATGTTTTAGTTAAAGATCTTATGCCAGATTAAGTTCACGTTCAACGCCAAACTACAAACTACAAGTCGTTGTCAATTGAGATTCACGAATGTACTTCGTTAGCTCTGGAGTACAGCTCGTAATCTAAAAGCTTTTCATTTTCGTAATTCGTAGTGAAAAGTCCTTGAAAAAAAATTATATTTTCAAAACATTTCCTTTTAATGAATTCCCTGGCATTTTTATCAACAACCTTCGCGAACATGTTGTCTGTAAATTGATACATTTTATGAAGTTTCAATCCCTACATTACAAGAATTACATTGAGATCAAATTTCCGGACGTATTTTTGGGCACATTTTACTTAAAAATTCTTTTCTTTTCTTGTTATTTCCATATTATTCCACGCTGTTATTAATTTTCTGTTTTCCGGCAAACAAAATAAATCAAATAACTAACTGTTTTTGAAGGATTTTTTTTTCAGAATGCGTAACTTAAATTTAATTTTTTCTTTCATTTCTAGTCTTATTTTATCACAATTCTTAAACTCTCTAGTTTACAATCTTGGCGTTATCTTATGAATTCAACTCAGTGTTAACTTAGAGGTCGTGTTTGATCTTAGTTTTTTGATGTTGTAATAAATTATTCATACGACATAAGGCCTTTGTAAATATTGTTTTGATATCAGAAATTATGCACTACTACTAATCCTTACATCCTTAGAATAGTTTTCATAAGTTAGTTGCGCTAATTTTGTATAATTTTTTACTAATAATTTAGTATATGACGTCTTTATAGCGTCGTGTGATATTGTATTATATAACATGAAATTTTAGCATTTTGTAATCTCTAGTTTATTGGAGTCCCTTATGAAAACAGCTATATATGTCAGCCTTGTAAGACATTTTTCATTCATTCATTTCTCATTTTCTTCACCTCACATTGTATTCCATAAAATAAACATTTCTTTTTAATAGCTTTATTTGAGTTTTTCCAGTGTGTTCATGCATTTAGTGTAATTATAATTATAATATTTATAAATATAAATTATGTTCTCAGATCATCTTTGATAAATTCTTAATGACTATTAATTGAATTTAAAACTTAATTATAGTACAACCTCTATTAATTAATCAGCCAACCTTTTGGCCTGGAAACATATCCTGGAGATGGTTGTAGCTGCCTATAAAGGAATAATTCAACTATCGACCCTTGTCATTAATAGACTGGACATGACTATATAATGTAAAAGATGAGGACTTGTAGAATGGAAGTTAGATTGTTTGATTAATAGGCCAATACAATTACATGTCCACCTACGTGTATGTGATGTTTGTTTCACCAAGGTCAAGGAAATGTTCTGGGAAGATAAACTATTTATAGATCTATTGTTATAATATGTAAATTTGTCAAACAATATTGACAGTGTGTTTTTGTCCTGTGCTTATACTCAGCCAAGCAATAAATCCCAATAAGCTGAGTGTGTCTTAATTTTGTCATAAACATCTTGCTTATAAGTCGGATAATAACAATTCAATCAATCAAATTCTCATATTGATAAATTAAGTGCTGATCGACATACAAGAGATATCATTCTTATTGAAAATCTTTGTACTTTTATATTTTATTCCTTGATAACTACATGATCTATTTGTACATGTAAATGGAGCTATTTTTGACTTAAAACTAATGCTGCAAATACAGTCTGGGATTGAAACCATTAAAGACGATAAGATACAGTACAGTCAACTGCTGGAACGCGAGAATTCAAAGTTTTTGTTTTTATTCTAATGTTAATTCATACAAATTTGATTGCTTAGCCTGTAGTACCCAAGTAATATTGCTCATCTCTTTGGGCATCAACAGTGAACAAATGTTTTTTCAAGTGTAAAAGCCTTCATTTGGGCACTTTGCTCATGCTTCTGAGTGCAAGGACGACAGTACACTGTAGAGGTTTTATTATTGTACCCTCTAATGATCTGAACTTTTACAGTGTTTTTATTTATTTTATTTGCATAACATTTGGCAAGTCAGTTCCAAAGTTTGTTTGGAAGTTCTGACATTCAAGTTGTACTTTGCATAATTGGAAGCTAGCCACAACAAACTTTAGTGAACTTCAAACTTACTTCCCATTCAAATTTAGAAATTTGTGTGAATCTTGAGTGGCTGTAGCTTCAATCAAGAAACTCAATTTCTTGAGTTTAAGGGAGGGAACCTTTATCTTATGACAGCTAGGGTGAAAAGAGGGTGGGTAGTAGATGTAATTGCTCTAAGTAAATAAAGTGACACGGCATTTCTTTATTTTCCAGGTAGAGGTCCATGTCACAGGGGTGGGGGGTAGGATTGGGGTGGGGCTGCAGGGAGGGATAGAAGGACTTTGATCTAAATACACGTACATGTGGTGCCCAATTTTTCACTTTCCAGGAAGAGATACAAATAATGAATATATCATACAATATTGTGGGGAGGGGGAGTTCTGTCCTTTGAAGAAAAAAAGTCAATTTTTTCATATTCCAGGAAGTGTTCCCTGTCACAGAAAAGGGGGGAGAGGGACGTGCCACATGTTAGCTCTAAACAGCATCCATTTCACATAGTTGGGTGGTGGTGGGAGAGGGGTGTGGGAGAGAGAGTGAAGGGTGATTTTCTAAACAAGTGTCCATTCTTCTTTTTCAAGGAAGAGGGCCATATCACAGAGTAGGGGCATACACAACCAAGCACAACCATGAGGCCCTAGCAAGCCAAGATGTGAGGGCACTGCCCCAAATAAATATGACGGCAGGCCAGCCTAGTCCCCCTACCACACCCTCACCTACTCCTGATGATGATGACAGGCTTCACAAAGATAATCCTTCAAGGTACATTGTAACATAAAATGGGAAAAGATGAACTGATGAAAAAAAAAATGGTTTAGGTGAACTATTTTTTGATTAGTTAATATTATCCATTATAAGAGAGCAGAGGAGAATTTCATAGAATTTCACTAGAGAAACCCCTTATGTGTTAATACATGCATGTGCTTTCAATCATCATTAAAATACAGTGGTCATTTTCAATGGCATACATGTATGTTCAAATTCCAAGTTCTCCTTAAACTCCTTTAATTGAAAAAGTAAGCTTGTCTTAAATGAATGTTTGTTCATTGTTCTATTAAATAATTTTGATGATTTCTATTTTCTTTTCAGATTTCCACTATGTCCATTTGTTCCAACAAAACTAACAAAGGCAGCAATGGACAGATATTTAAATGAGGTTGTTAAACACAATGGTCACCAAACAGTTGTTATTTTCCATGCAAAAGTTGCACAGAAGTCTTATGGGAATGAAAAAAGGTACACTATTGTTTTTGAATCTTTTAATACCACTTGATTGGCTTTCCTGTCCAGTCACTTCCTGGACACTCAAATGATTTTCTGTTTAATCTTCCTTTTGAAAGTATACATGAAATTTTATCTTCTTGGGAATTGCTGAATGCCTTTTTGAAATAATTAATTTGTTTGAACTGTGAAATGGCTTCCTGGTTGATTGGAGCACTCAAATGGTTTCCTTATTGATCTACATTTGAATGGCTTCAATGTATTTGTTTTGTAAAATAAATACATTTTGGAGTACTTATTTATTTTTCTTTGATTAAACAGAGATTTCACTGAGTAAACATTACTTGGATTGTATAAAATATTTGAGGATTTGAATCAAATATTTTTGATATTTTCTGCTATTTTACATGTAATATTGGACTTATAAGAAATCACTCTATATCTACTCAACATTGAAACGATTTACCAAACTCTGAGTCTTATGTCCAAAAAGGACACTTGTTTGCATTATTACACTTTGACAACCTACCCTGCAGTGCCATGTTCAGGGGTGACACCATTTCACCTTCAGTTGTTGTGTCCTTTGATCTTAAGTGTACATGTATTATTCATCAGTGTGTGCACTGTCCTCTTTTACATCAAACATTATATTTGCTAAATCTACATATATACAGTGCAGTTGATAAATTATTTTCAAAAACTACGGCTGTTAAACTTCCCTGTTTGACCACTCTCATGGGTGACCATTCCCTGCTAGCAGAGTCTCTCACAGGTAATTTCTGACTTGAAAATAGGAAGACTGTGCTGGTCTAGACTGTTTTCTATGCATGTGCTCCAGCAACTTAGCAATGCACGTGAACCACAAACACGTGATTTTATCATCCAATCACAATATCACATTTTCTTGTCAAAACTGGTTTTAAAACTGGTTTGTTCATCCATGGTTGCATGTGGATGGCAGGATGGACCTAGAATGGCAGTCTTCCAATTTTCACATCAGAAATTACTTGTGGGAGACTCGGTTAGGGTGACCAGTATTGAGTACAAAAATTTATATAGTTTCCCTTCCAAATCACTGTAGTTAAATAAAACCTCTCATAACAGTTTAATCATCTCCTAGCTGTAAATGACCAACTATAGACTTGGCATTTTCAGTAAAGTAGAGGTAATTTATTTTACTTTGAAAGTGCAGGAAGTAACATGTTTGTTACAAAACAGGCTCTCAGGGGAGGGGGAAGGAGGAGAAGAGGATTCTGATATCAGGAGCAGTTTTCTCCAAAGGATGTTTACAGCTCTCCCCTTTCCCTCTTCCCTCCTCTGACAGCATCTTCATAGGCTACATGCATGTTTGTTTGATGTGGGCTTATGTATATACAAAGTATATGAAGGATGTGCCCTTACTCCACTATATATCTGTCACTATATATACTAGCTAAAGCTATGTTTTATGGGACTCCTGCCAATATTATTAATTACACAGTATAGAAAGAGGTTAAAACAAGGATGCACAGGGAATTGAGCTCATGAGGATCTTTGTATAGAACGACCACACATTAACCAACTTTGCTATCCTAGCTTAATGGTTGCTTAATAATATGAGAGGTTTGACTGCATATACAAATGAAAATCTTTACTGTTACTTTTTTGTGGTTACTCCCGTCTAAAGGACGGAGTACCACTATGCTATGGCGCGATGTAAGGGTGGAAGTCTGTAACACCCGAACGCCCGACTCTTTTCCGAGATCGGTCCGATCTTCCGATGCCCATCTTCTGGATAACACAGAAAACATATGTTTCAAAATAGCTAGCTAGAAGGAAAATCAATGAATTTTACTGTCGTTACTATTAAGGCAGATAAACGTGTCGGAGAACACATACTCTAGAACTGATACAAATTGAACATTGAACATTATATATAGCTTGACTGAATAAGCACTCTCAGACATGTCCAATACACACGAAAAATTACAGACGTTATTATAAAAGGAGAAGCCAGCAACAAAAATCTTTTTGACTCCAACATCAAAGTCAACCAAGCTTTTAGTGTTAGTACTCTATCATCACTGACAAAAGTCAAAGAAGATAAACAAACGAAGACATTAGTTCAGTGAAAGCCGCCGTCCCGAGCGCCGTGAAGGCCGCCATCGAGTCCGCTAGCCGAAAACAGCAACAGAAAGGGATATTTAGTTAGTTTATTGGATTAGTGTTTTATGAAGCAATTTCTTTTATATTTATAGCGACATTTTAGAAAGAAGCATTTTTGCATTTGTATTGTAAACACACTGACAATAAATATACTAAATTCACTTTTCAAAAATGTTTAACTTCTGCATGGTCGAGTGCATAAACCATTGCTTCTCGAGCGAAAGGTCTAGGGTTCGAGCCACGGCCACGACGGTGATTGATTTTTTTTTTCCACTTTTTTTTCACACATTTTTTTTTCTTTTATAGCTAATGACTCTATTTTTGCTAAAAAAATTATTGATTTATTGTTGTAGCTACTCCCGTAGCCAGAGTACAACTATTTGCAACTAAATATTACAAAATTTGGAGTAACCACATGAGCTCTTTGAGCGCCTTTAATTTACTCTTGTTACCATATTTTTGTTTGTTGTTATAAATAGGTTTTTCTGTCCTCCTCCATGTGTGTACTTGTTTGGTGATGGATGGATAAATAGACAACGACTATTACAGCAAGTAGGAGAGGATGATGGTAAAAAACAACCTGTTGCATTCATAGGGATTGGAAATAACAATGAACAAGAGATGCAGCAACTTTTAATAGAGGAAAAGGTAAAAGACTGGTGGATCCAGGGCTCAGACTGAGGGGTTTCACTTTAAAATGCTTATGTAGGGATTGCATACAATTTTATTTAATTAGTATTTTTGAAAGGGGAAGGACCCTTAGGATTGGGCTGGGTTTTGATCCAATGATAATTAAATGATACATGCATATATATAGTCATATATATAGTTGGATCATTTATAGATATAATTGTCAAATGTAGATTTGGAAAAAATCAGGGAGGGCAAGGGGTCAATATTCATTATCTGCAAATATAAAATGGATTCATGATCAACGGCACAGTTTTTCTCCCTGTACCTATTGGGTTGCATCTGATGTGATTCTCAATCTCGTTGGAATTTTCATCAGCTGAAAGACACCTTTTCAAAAGAATATTCTCTGGTTGAGAGCACATGGTGGTCAAACACTGACCACCATTTGAGACAGATATAATAATTTGTCAGCTGAGAGTTTGAAACCCAGTAATAGAAGCTCTTTTTATTAGGCTGAAACAAATATAGTAAAAACTGGCCAAGAGATCAAATATCCAACTTAAAGTTTTTATCAACCAGCTTATTACTCAGGGGCGGATCCAGGAGGGTGTCCACAGGTGCACCGTACACCCTCATAGCACCGTACTTACCCTTTTTTTCTATAGGCTTCTTGCGAGATGACATCATCAGATTTCCATTATTAGGAGGCCGCCATCTTGAATGTGACGTCATTTCTTAAGAGGACTATTTGGGACACCCCCTATGCAAAATCCTGGATCCGCCCCTGTTACTGTAGTGATATTACATGTGTCATCATTCCATACAATCATGTACTCTAACTAATTATCATCACAACATATTTCAGGGCTATGGTGCAGCAAAAACATTATTTATATCGGACTCTGATAAACGAAAACATTTTGAATTATCAGTTAAGGTAACTTGATATCAATAAGCTGTGCAATTGCAGAAACTTAATTTATGCAGATTAATGTCAATTAGGCAAATTATTCATAGTTCTCTAAATTTGGAATAGATATGTGTAGATAGGTATTGATATACATGGAACTAAATAATGTTTGGTATTGACCTGCCAATATAACGATATTTTGAGAAAATCAACCCCTCAATATATTTTTGAGTAATGGATTAAAGTAAAAGAAAGTTACATTGTAATTCTTTTCAATTTGAAGGCAAAACATTAATTGATACCTTAAAATAAGGTAAAAAATAAAATCAGTAGTGAAAGACAAAAAAGAATTGAACATATCTATATTCATGTATTCCTTGATTTCTACTCCTTATCTGTTTGTCATGGAGGTTTCACTTGTGTGTTGTAGTTACTCTATCCCAATGGAGATCATGTTGGAATATTCAACTCTAAAAGAATAAAGGTACTGATACATTTTAATTATAGAACTAAATTTGAAAGTAGTAAAGCTACTATAATGAAGAGTGAGTGGGTCAAAATTAAATATGAAGTAGTTTTCATATGGGTGTGAAAGGGACTATACCATGCCGTGACTGTGTCAACACCATGATAATGAAATATTTAAAGGTGTGTACAAACATTGAAACTCTTTCCATAACCATGCCATGCAGTGACTGCACTCTTGTCCCCGGTCCTATGAAAAATGCTCTACAAAAAGAGTATTTAGTGTTTCCAGGGTTTAAATGTAGTTCTTGATAGAGAAAACTAAAGGGGCTCAATACCATTTGTACAACAAAGGATCTTCAGACTTGAAACCTTGCTAATGTCTAGGTACAGTTGCACTGTACCCTTTGTAACAAATTTTAATTTGCTTATTGTTTAGACTTGGGTTGAGTACAACTAAACATAATATGCTCTTAAAAACACTTATGGAGATTGTCTTTGTTCTAAATACAGACAGGCTGGCCTGTTTTCTAAATTATACCACCTCAAATGCATGTATGTCTCATTAGTCACTTACATGCATCAATATACAAATTTGTTGTTGCAGGTCATATCTAAACCATCCAAAAAGAAACAGTCTTTGAAAAATGCTGACTGTAAGTAACTTTGAATAATATAACTTGATTTAAAGGTGCTATTACATGGTGCAATTTTGTCTGCACTGGCATTGTGAAACAAGAACTAATGTTGCCTGGGATGCTACAAGTTGTAGTGCTGAAAAGAGATGCTGTAATGATTGCAGTAATTATCTGTGTCACAATGATTTTTGTGGCTACAGCCTCGTCATCGCGTTGTAAGTAAGTCTGTGCGTAACACCACAGGAAGCCCAAAAATAAACTTCGGAACCAATCATTGATCGACTTCGAACGAGGAGATAATGATCGATATTGATAAACAAAGGACACTTTTTCGTAACGAATAAGCTATGAAATATTAAAAAGAATTTCGATTCAGTGTTACCACCGTGCGCAAAATTTTACACGTCCCGCCAGACTATAGTCTCTATTGGGGATTTGGTCAATAGGCTACCAAAAATCCAGACAGAGGCGGAGTTTTCTATACTTATGTCTGAACACTTTGCTGGCTTCACGGTAGCCTATATTGACCAAATCCTAATGGAGACTTTAGTCAGGCGGGGCGCGTAATTATGCACACGGTGGTAAAGTAAACAGAAACGAAAAGATTTCGAGAACGACCTGCCGCCTAGTTAGTCTCCTTCGCATCCGTTTTTAGTCTAAAAAATGCTGCGAAGGAGACTACCGCCTAGTGAAAAGGTCGTGGAGTCCGTCAAGAAAACAATTGAGTTTACCACCGATTGTATTGCTACGTGCCCGACAGATAAACGTTTGTGGAGCGAGTTTGGCGATTCTAGAAATTCATCTTTAGAAGCGTTAATAAATTCAATATTGGCAAAGGGATAATTTTTGTTCACCTTTTTCCGTAACTCAGGCCACAGAATAACTTAACGAGACTTCAAAGCCGTGACCGACAGTAAATGCAGTGGTATCTTTCGAGCCTAAAATATCCTGCTTTAGTTATCATATCGTTAAAACTAAAAAGTATAATAAGCCTTTTTTTCAATTTTCTATTTAAAAGAATACTTCTACCTGTTTTATGTCCCAATCGATCTGTTTGTCAGGTAATTTATAGTAGTCTCGACCGATTGTGTTTGATTGACAGAAGAGAATTGTCAAACTCGGCTGCACGAATGCTTTTACTAAGTATCTGTCGCGCTCGTAGCTATGAAATTGGTCGGATAAGTTGTTTGGTGGCTGTGAATATTTAATTTTTTTATGAGGAACATCTTCTGGGAGAAACATTTTTGCATTTGTTTGACAGCTTGTTTTGCAACAAAATGACAATGAATATACAAAATAGCAACTTTACTAATCATATAGCGTTCTGCGGTAGTCTGATGCTTCTATTTCTTGTTTTGTAGCTAACGTCTACTGTTTTGCTTAAGAAATTACAGTAACTCTAATATTGTTAATATTTCAACACTGTATCTCATTTACTGATGAATTTACTGACCCTTTCCTTTCTATCTCATGAAGCTGTAGCCACATGCGCCTAGCAAGCGCATATTTTTTGAGTGATACAAGGAATACATGTTACTCACTGTTTAGCATGTCATTTGGAGACCATTTACAGACAAAAAGTGCTGTAACAGTGCCTGAAAGCTGTCTAGAGCACAGCAGCTATTTGTTGACTATGAATGAGGAAATGGTAGTAGTTAATGATGTTTATAGTTAAGGGATATAAAACGCGCGCGCATGTCTCTGTTCTGTGATATAAACACGATGGGAGATGTAGAGCAAGAGAAAAGCAAGCTTAGGAACACGAAGCGCAGCCGAGTGCTCTACATCTTCCAGAGTGTTTCTATCACAGTACAGAGATATAAGCGATCGTTTTATATTGCTTTTATAAAATATTTTCGACCTTTTTTTGAGCGAGCCATGTCTCTGTCCTCTGATATAAACATGGAAGCCAGCCAATCAGCGCGCGCGTTATATCTCAAATATTTTATAATTAGAGGTTATATGATGACTAATAGTGGCTACATGCAACATGTTGATAACGGCAGTTGATGGGGTCCTAATGCAAAAACAGCATAATTAAGTGAATTCAATTGTTTGATAAAATTGATTTCAAAGATGATGGTGATGATGATGGTGATAGTGACGATCACCATCATCATCATCATGATCATCATCATTATCTAAGGCAGTGGTAGTGGTGATGATGAGTCAGTGAGAATGGAATTGAAACGCTGTACTAGTAAGAGTAGTGGAGTAAGTGAAAGGAATACTGGGCTTCCTTTATGCAATAAAAGCACTAGGGAGATACACTGTACTTTTCCCCTTTTCTATTTTGTCTTTTTTGTTTGTCCACAGTATGTATCCAGTCTGGCTCAACAGTAGCGTTGTTTAACAGGCTCAGATCCCAGACAGTTAGTACCAGATATCTTCATGTAGAAAATGGAAACTTTCATGCAAGCAGTCAACAATGGGGAGCATTTACGATACATTTATGTAAGTATATTATTTGCTGTATAAATGGTTCACGGTAAATTAGCCAATCAGAGCGCGCGCTATATTGTAGCTATCTTACAATAAATAAATGGTTCACGGTAAATTAGCCAATCAAAGCGCGCGCTATATTGTACCTATGTTACAATAAATAAATGGTTTCGGCTTAACGTGCGTCCATCGTGAACGCGTAAAGGGCTGTTTATACGGGCGGTTTTGTCGCGCGACAAGTGCAGCGATTTGAACGGCGATTTTATTGCATCCATAAATCATGCGCGTGAACAGCAGGCGATTTTACTGCGATTCCAGCGCGATAAGTCGCAGCAAATTCGAAGATTCTCGAAATTTAATGCAGCGACTTTTCACAAAAACTAGGCTTTACCTACCCCCTTGGGAGAAAATTATGATTTTGGGGGCCAAATTATGGTTCAGTTGGGGCTGAGAGTTTGGGATACCTGTGTCAGAGTTGTTAAGAAGTGTTATAGACTCAAATAAGTCTGTCTAAAAGCTAAAAACAAAGAACCATGTACAGCTCTAAAAGACAAGTTGAACAGTGGAAGTACGAGTGTTCGTTTAAAACATCTTCCGCTTTATCAAACATCACGCAAAAAGGAGGAGGTACGCATATGCCTCTTTATAAAATTACTGAATTGTCGGGCTAACATCGCCATAAAAATCGCAGTAAAATCGCCGACTTTTCATACGCGCGACTAGCGGTTGCAATAAAATCGCCGTTCAAATCGCCGCTCTTGTTGCGCGACAGCACTGCCCATGTAAACAACCCATTAAGAGTCGCACGAGGCATAGCTATGTTATAAACGAAAATGGTAGCATTGAAAGGAATGATGCAGTGCAAGTTCGTGAGCCGAAGACGTTTTTCCTTCCGAAGACTTCCTTTGTTCACCATAGTTTTTACAATAGTTCAAGATCGTCTTGCAAAAAGTAAATTGCGAGATCTAACTGTGAAATATGACTAAAATTCAGTTCAAAAATGATTTTTTTGGGAAGACCAGTTACCATCCTTTATTGAGGGATACATGTAGTATAGCTTAACTAAATCATACAGTAAAAGTGTAGTCGCTCACCTGGCAGTGGAGAGCAACCGTCATTCACTAACAGTTAAGGCCAACAGATGACATTTCATTAGTCCCACAATAATCCACAACTTAAGGTGACCTTTCTCTTTTCTCTTTTCTTTTTTCTCTTAATCATCAATCTCTTATTGTGTGTATCCAAAATTTGACAGACTGTATGCATGCTAAGTGAGTTTAAGTGTCTGCCCAATCCTTAATTCAAAATTTACTTTCAGCTAGTATCTGTTGTCAGCTCATCAATTTGTATTTGCAGTGGATGATGAAGAAAGCGAAAGTGAAGAATTCACAGTACGAGAAGGATATATACATTATGGATCAACTGTAAAGCTTGTGTGTTCTGTCACAGGGATGGCTTTACCAAGACTGGTAGGTTTATGTTTTTCTCTTTATTTATAACCCTAAAAACCGAGTTGGCGTCCTTTAGGGTGATGTTACACGGATCGATTCGCAACATCGATTTTCCGCTCAACGCTTGGTCAAATTGATAATTTTGCGTTAAAAGTTTTTAAAATTCATATCAAACATTTGCAACTTGTCTACTAAGCAAAAATATCGTTAAAAATAGATGCGTTTTGTATTTTCCACGGCGTAAACTTTACGCCTAACATTTGTTGCGCGGAAAATCGTTGCTGCGAATCGACCCGTGTAACATCACCTTTATTTGCTTACTCCTTCTCAGTGAAACATCTGGACTTGTACTTTCCCTGAAAGATAATTTTAGTATTTCGTGCGTCTGTGCTCTAATAGATGCGTGGTTACGTCAAAATGTGGTGATTAGAACAACAACATCAACAACAACAACAACAGCAACAGCAACAACAACAACAACAACAACAACAACAACAACAACAACAACAACAACAACAACAAACGAGTGCTTGACTCTCACCACATTTTGGTGTCTTCTATGCATAAGAGTTCAAGTCAACGAAAAAGTGGAATCTATTGGTTTTAAGGAATATTTATCGAAATGTTTCAACCAATCAGAGCTAGCGTGTGTACGATTCAGTGACGCCATCTATGTGTATGTACTGAAATCACACACGGTTCTTGACCAATCAAGTATTACTACCGTTATCGTTGAAGTGCGACCCGTGAAGTTCAAAGTCTAGTCTGGAAACTAGCATTTTCACGGACGTCAAACAAATCATCCAACCAAAACAAACAGCGATTTTGACACTGAAACCAAGAAAATATCTTATGAAGGAAAATACAAAATTTAAGCTTTCTAAATGAAAGTAAAACTTTTTCAATAAATATGAGTCAGTTTTTTCTGATTTGAGAGTAAAATTGTCAATTGTCTCTCTGGCGTAATTGGATTGACGTTCGTCTCAATGCTTGATTTAAAACGAGACTTTGAATTTAACAGTTCGCACTTCAACAATAACGGTAGTAAATAAAGCTTATTTACATGAAGGTAGGGTAACCCAAGCCTAAACACTAAAAATGAGTTATTCCTACTACTAGAGTTACCATACCTTGGGAAAACAGGCTCTTAAAACAATGACTGTGGAAACAGCAGGATCACGATCCATTACACTCATACGAAAACAGCTCTAACTACTAACCTTTTGTTTAGATTTTAAGAAAAGTTGACAAGCAAACGGCATTATTGGATGCTGATGATCCAGTTTCACAGCTACATAAGGTGATTAGTTATTAGCCATACCTGCAGACCAGAACTAGGAGACAGACTCCGCGCCCTTATAAAAACTTCAGCAGCCCAATTTGACTCTTTGTCTCACATTTGAGCAATTCTTAAAACTCGGCTCAAACGATCGTATAGATCAGAGTTTGCGCTGGAAGCGAATTCATGGCAAACGGGTACAAATGGCTAGCGTCGAAAAGCAGTTCTAAAAATAGCCTGCGTAGCTGGCGGTTTTTAGGAGATTAGGGAGGGGAAGATAAAGGGGGAAAGAAACGGGCGGGTTCTCTTCTCCTTTCCCCTCCCCTCCCTCCCCAAACCCCTAAACCGCCAGCTACGCAGGCTATACAAATAGTTTCAAGACGGGGCAACATACCGCATCACGTGACCCGCGGGTCTCAATCTCCGTATGCCTACTCGGCCAAAGCCCAGGGAGCCTTTTTTCATTACAAGCCCTCTGTATTGTCAATGAAAGTGAAAAAGGCCAATGCAACATATATAGGGGTTGGCAATTCTTAGACCTTCCAAGATGACAAGAATCAGGTTTAATTTTAATCAGTTTTGTGACCTCTAGGATGAAACACTCATCAACAGCTCTTTGGCTCCCAAAACCTGCTCAAAATTTGTTGATCTGCCACAGAATGCGTGTTTACTTACCTGAAAATTTATGGTTTTAACTGGTTTTCTGTATAGGTTGCATTTTACATGAAAGACACAGAAAGAATGTATTTATGTCTATCACAAGAAAGAATTATCCAGTTCCAGGTAATTGTCGAATGGGAATTTCAACACTGATTTTTGGTGACATCTCTTTTACGAGATTTGTATAAAGAATAAACATCTGTAACGCCGCAAACAAATAAGGTACATGTGTAAAGCACTAATATTTAGCGTTGGTGGTCTTCCAGGAAGCCAACGGTGCGCCCTTTACCCTCCCTCTCTCAATAAGTGCTCCGTTTCAAGGGTATGTAAGCTAATTTAAGATATACAGAATGAAAAGAAGTCGAAACAAGCGAGAGGTGACTGGAAATCGAACTCGGGACCTCTCACATCAGAAAGCCGCGCACTAACCAACGGTACGGAGCTACACTTGCTCCTACAAAAATAATCATGCCGTTACGGTAGCTCATACCCCATGTCAGTTCGTTACCTTTCCTACTACGACTACAAGGAATGTACTCATGCAAACAATTGTACATATTCCAGGCAACTCCATGTCCAAAAGAGGCAAATAAAGATATGATTAATGATGGGGCATCTTGGACAATAATTAGCACAGGTAACTGACAAAGATCTCTTTTTATCTAACGGAATGGCGGTATAGACAGGGTTAGCCATATTAACAGGTTTGGCCGTATTAACGGGGTTAGCCATATTAACGGGTTTTGCGGTATGAACGGGGTTAGCCATGTTAACGGAATTGGCGCTATAAACGGGGCTGGCAATAATAACGTGTTTACCTTATTAAGAGGTTGGGCGTATTAACGGGATTAGCCATATGAACAATGTTGGTCGTATTAGCGAGGTTGGCCATATTATTGGGATGGGGGTGTTACTATAACTCTTTGGCCTAATAAAATAACGGGTAGCCTTAAAGCGGGATTCCACTGTACTCACGTAGGAACCAAGATAGAACTCAATTATAGAATACATTAGTAAGGGGCTGTTTGTATGAAGGCAAGTTGTTCCTGATGACCGAGAAAACTCTTTTTGTTTTTAAGGCCGGTACACACGAGGGAGCTTGCTACCACAACACTCTCCTGGGTCGTTTTGTACAACCAGTACACACGAGGGAGCATGCTGCGGGAGCTTGCTGCATGTAATAATTTGCTACCGGAGCTTGCTCTTTCATATTCAATCGGTTTAATGTCAGGGAGCATGAACAGCGAACAAAACTTTTGTTGCGCAACAAAAGTGTTTGCGTGAAATTGTTGGTACACACAAGGGAGTTTTGCTCCAGGTGCGTGTTGCTTTAGCAAGCTCCCTCGTGTGTACCGGCCTTTAGTGTCCCATGGGAAAAGAAAACCAAAAAGTGATCTCGGCTACCAAGGACAACCCGCCTTCATATAATCAGGGCATAAGAGACGAATCAACCGGTGCGTCCACACTAGTCAGGGAAAATTTAAAACGTATCTTTTTTGAAATCGTTAGGGTTTCTGTCCACACTAAAAACGGTTTTTTTTCTTTTGTCTGGCGATTCAAAATATTGCTTCAGTGTGTATAGTGAAAAGGGAGGGAAAAAGTTGAGCGTTCAAATTTATCGGTATTGGTGTGGATCAGTGCGCCATCAGAAAATTGTACTGAGTGATGATTTGTTGATGGTGGTTTCTGTGACTACAGATAAAGCAGAATGTAGTTTCTTTGAAGGAATGGGACCAGTACGATCACCAGTTACTCCTGTTCCTATTGTTAATCATCTACAAGTAAGTCATTTTCTTTTGTAAGAAAGCCATTTAGATGTTACACAAAGACCATTAAAGTGCTCCTTACACATGCTATTTAAGTGTTGACTGAGGGTTTTTTGGCTGATAAATGATCAAAAGCAACAAACAAATTCTGAAAGAAATGTCATGCTTTAACGTCTGAAAACCTCAAAACTATTCTTGAAAGTTCGATAACAAATCAACTCAAAGTAAGTGTCGTTTGGAATGCTGTAGGAAGTCATTAGAATGTTAGGTTTCATACTTTGTCGTGATTCTTAAAAAAACCCATAAATCGGTTGCACGCGGTTTCTTTTAAAGCCCCTAAATCATTGATTGAAAGTAACACTGTATATTTTCTAGCTCAATGGCGGTGGAGACGTTGCTATGTTGGAGCTAACGGGTGAAAATTTTACTGCGAATCTTAAAGTCTGGTTTGGTGACGTTGAAGCAGAGACGATGTACAGGTAATCTATGGCTTTATATTATACCCAATTGTATATTTCATGCTCTGGGTGAATACTTTGGGGAGAAGTAGGGAGGGTAGCCTCCTGCGCAGACGTTCGGGGACCGCGGAGGGGAGGGGCTGGTTAAGTACTGTAGCCCCACCACTTTTTCCCTTTTTCTCATACTAGTATCTTATATTTTCCAATCTTAGCTCCTCTACTTATTCCCATACTGGTGTTTTATATAGCCCCACCACTTTTTAGGGTGCACCGCGGTCCCTGACGTTGTCTGGCATTCCGGTTACCTTGAAGAGAACTGAAAGTCTGCGCAAGAGGCTAGAGGGAGGGAGGACTTGATAGAAAATGGTTCGGAATGTTCGTAGTCATAGGACCACAGACTTATAACCAAAACAAGTAAAAATGAGCACTTCAATACTTTACGTTAAAAATTTGATTTAGCTAAATGGCTTTATACGTTACACGTTTAATCTCATGGAAGCTAGGTTTCACGTACACGTGCATTTGAAGGACCTTAACGTACCAACTCTACATACTTCTAGATGCGGTGAAAGTCTTCTATGTGTTGTCCCTGATATATCAGCAATTCGTGGTGGATGGCGGTTTGTTCGTCAACCCACTGAGGTAGCAGTAAGTCTTGTGCGATGCGATGGAGTCATTTATCCCACGGGTCTGACCTTTACCTATACACCTGAACCTGTAGAACGACCTGCATTGCCTGCAGCAGAATCAGTGATCAGAGGAGAAATTTAGTTTTATAGCCAATCTCTATGCATTCTTGGGAACCCAGGGTGTCAGGGGGAGGGGAGGGAAGGGAAGGGGAGGGGAGGGGAGGGAAGGGGATAGGAGGGAAGGGGGTGTTCACTTGTTCTCTTATAACATCATAGATACCCTGGGCCCCTGAGGATGATCTTCATGTACGTTTTTTATCTTGCTCAGATTGCATTTATATAGCTTATTATATATTATTAGACAGAGCATCAATAAGCATTATATAATCATTCTATGAGTTTTCACAAAATCCCATGGTTGAGTCTGCGTTCGCACAAATCCATTTTTGGTTGGAAATTCATTTATCAAAAAATTGAAAGTGTCAAAAACATTTATAAGCTTGTACAGATCACTTTTAAATAAGTAATTGAAAAATTACTGTTTTTGGAAAGTTCCTTTTTCACTGGCTACATAAATATATCCAAATGGTAACCCCCATCCCACCCACCCTCCCCAAACGTTTTGCTTTACCTGAGGACCAGATCAAACGAGACGTATGTAGATTGATGCAGAGTTTTGGCTTGCATCTCTGTAGATTTTTACCTTACCTGCAATTGACATAGCACTACCAGCTCATCGCATTGAAGGTGCATGTATTTTGAACTTGAAGAAATTTGTTTGCCAATTGATACAAGCTTATTCTTGACTGCTAAAACTTTTCCCCAAAGTTAATTCTCTTCCATATTCCATATTAATTCTCTTCCAAGAAATTTGGCCAAGGGAAAGTATGTTCTGATTATTTCATGAAATATCTTGTAGTCTGTTCTTAGTTTTAATGGCGTTAGAAGTTACACTTTATTCATTTACGTATTATCTCAAATCAGGCTGTTTTCAAATTTTTGTGTCCTGCCACAATTAGCAGATCGTTTCATCAAGCAAGCATGCAAAAATGTGCTATTTTTCACCACTCCGAGAGTTTCCACTTCATAGCGCGGTTGCAATTCCTCACATAAATTGTGGACCGAACATAGAAGAAACCCCGCCAAGGTATGGGGTAATTCAGGGCGAGTTAATAAATAGCTATTGATGTTAAAAACCGAACTTTTGAGATACCCTGTGCAATTTACCATTCCCTTCTATTGCCAATTGTTCAATGAGATCAGTGGAAGCACGTTGAGTTAACTTGACACAGTTGAAAGCGAGTCAAGGAAGAAGCAAGTCAAGGAAGAAGCATGCATTTGTAACTGTGTGCATGCTCTGACTTGCCGTCTCATTTGATCTAGGCCACAGCTTTTAAAAATTCCATTTTCAAAATCTCTGTTTATTTTCAACCAAAAATGGTTTTCTGTGAACATGATTGATAAGAACTAAATGATCTGCAAGCTGTCAGCAGGCAAGTGTTTGGTAAGGTATGAGTTTGATTGGTAAGATGGTTGGTAAGGTGTCATTAAGAGGTTGGTAAGGAATTAGTGATTGGTAAAGTGTAAATAAGTGGTTGCTAAGGAATCAGTAAGTGGTTGGTAAGGTGTCAGCAGTAAGTGGTTGGTAAGGTGTTAATAAGTGGTTAGTAAGGAATTAGTAAGGTGTCAATAAGTGGTTGGTAAGATGTCAGTAAGTGGTTGGTAAGGTGTCAGCAGTAAGTGAAAGGTGTCAATAAGTGGTTAGTAAGGAATTAGTAAGGTGTCAATAAGTGGTTGGTAAGATGTCAGTAAGTGGTTGGTAAGGTGTCAGTAAGTCGTTAGTCATGTTTCAGTGTTAAGGTGTCAGTAGGTGGTTCGTAAGAATGTATAATAAGTGTTTGGTAAGGCATCAGCAGGTATGCGGTATGCTACAGTGTCGGTAAAGTGTTAAGGTGATTGGTAAGATATTAATGGTCAATGGGTGGTAAAAAGGTGGAAAGGTGTTCATGATTAATGGACGATATAGTTACTGACGGCTTGTTTTTAAGATGGATACATAACTCACTTCTCGTAGATATTTGCGTTTATTATTCTACACCTTACGTCAACATTGTATATATGTTATAGTTCCAGTAAGGTGGTTGCTATAGCAACATGAGAATACTTTTTTGGGATCTGTAACCCAGTTTCCGATAAAGGAGATAATATTTTATCCAGTTGTTTTATTTTTCAACTGATTGTTTTACAATAAGACAAAATTCTAGCACATAATGTATTATAATTTTAAGCACAAGTAACATGTGGAGGGAGTGTTCCTTGTGCTTAACATGTATATGTTTCATTAAAGAACGAGAGTTAAGTGCAAGCAGCTTCAAGACTAAGTGGTGTAATTAATCTAACAGAATATATTTTGAATTGCACCTTGTAAGCCTAGATGAAATGTTAAGAAAGCCAGGGATTTTAACCAAGATTAACACATCACTATTCAAACAACCAGGCCATGATTGTATGAGACTGAATAAGAGTTTCTGATTTGACTCTGATTGTTGTTGTTTTGTACCATAACCGTGACTGTTCTACATATGTCAGTGCCATACGTATGGTATATGGTATATGTATTGATTAAGTAAGTACATTCACACTACTAAGTCTGTGTATGCTGCTTGTGCCAAGTTTCTGAATACGATTTCTTGTAGATTTAGAGTTTTGTGACATGGCCCTATGTCAATGGTTGCCGTGGAAACAAAACAAGCGTTTCTTTTCCGACTGCACTCTTCCATATGTTACTCCTATGATTTGGGGTTGTGGTAATGGGAAAGAATGACGATATTGCCTCTCCCTGTCCCCCTCAGTTTTGTACTTTACCACAGGAAGTCCATATTCAATTTGAAGACAAGGAAGTTGCTCGTGGAAGAGGCTTACTTTGATTAATACACCAAAAGTGACACAATGCAAGGCAGCCGGAAGTCACGCAATATATGCACACTATAGTCACGCAACACAGTGCCGCTGTAGTGTCACGCAACACAGTATGGCCAGTATCTGGCTTTTAAAGTATATTCATTATCAATGAAAGTTAAATTTAGAATTCTTTTACGGTAAGGTTGTAACGAGTTTTTAGTCTCAAATACTATTGAATCCCGGTCCAACGACATCACCAATAGCAGCATCCACTTAAAGACCCTATGCAGTAATATACCTTTCCCGAATTCGCTTGGATGATCACGAAACAATGGTTCCAAGTCGAGACTGAACTTGATTCTTTTGTTTATCAAGGCCAACCTCGACTTGAAACCATTGTTTCGTGATCATCCAAGCGAATTCGGGAAAGGTCCTATTGTCTAAAGAACAGAGTCTTTTTCAAGTATTAGACTTGTCGTCGACTCTGACTATTCTCGAAGAAGTTTTAATATTTCGGGTTACGGAAAAACAATCTTGAAAAGGACTCTGGGATGTAGGGATAGAAACATTGTCAGACAAAAGGCAACCAGCCTGCGCGACTTACCTAAAAGGAAACATGGGTATAAATTACTAAAATTATACAACCACACCAAATATCTACACGGGAGTTCGCATCTAGATTGCTCTGACCTTGTACACCAAAGAAGTTAATTTGCTTAGTTTAAAAATCAGGACCGACGTTGCAAAGAGAGCGTGAAGTTTTGTAACTAACCATACTCCTTTTCGGTCTTGTCGCGTAGGCTCAAGGCCTCTCGTATACGACAACCTTTTTAGAAATAGGTGTAAAAAAAGTCAAAACGCTTTGGGCTCGATTGGGCTTGAATTTAATGTAATGACTACAGTTACTACTACTTACTATAGTAAGGTATCAAATACATGAACTAAAGTTATAGCAATACTTTATACATAGGTATTTCAATAACCAGTATTACTTCATAGAACAAATAAAAAACAAGTTTACGATTCTTCAAAAAAATTTTAACTCTTGTTTGTTTTAAGGGGTATTTCTGTCGTGTACTGGTTAGCATCGAATGCTTCATTCACAATATGACAATGCTCAAAACAAAGAAATCTGCACTTAGTTTTTGTATTATAAAACGATCAAAAACGATGGAGCGCTAACTGAAAAATCAAAGAGCTGTTCGATTTGCAATCCCGGCCATTACTGTGGTTCAGGCGTAACGCTTGACACGCACTAACGGACAAGGGAAACCTTACAGAGACATTGGGGGGGGGGGGGGGGGGGTCGTGTTATAGGAATAATTTCCACGGTGCCCTGTACTGCATGTTTGTGTTCAAAAATGAGCTGTAGGGGCAAAAATCTGTCCCCGGGACACGTCCCATGAATTCGACAAAACATTGCCTGATTTCGTGCTGTGGGAGGCTGGATACGAGTCCCGAAATTGTGATAATAATATCTAGGCCTACCCGGAGCTAGTAGAGAGATTTTCAATGCATTTTCAAGATGGCGACCAAAACAGATCGTTTCAGATAGAAATGGTAGTCAAAACAGACGTAATTCAGATTTTGTTCATCAACTGTGAATTTCATTTAAACACAGGAGAGGTTAAATGGTTTTCCTTTAATTCTGTAAGTTTTTTTTGCAAAAAGTCGTAAAAACGGCCTTGTTTTTACGATCGCTTTACTGACGAAAATTCAATGTTTTTACATGCGCAGAAAGCAGTGCGCGCTGACAATAGTAGGCACCAACCTTTAGTTATACTAGAAAACGTTTTTGCTTGTCGAAAATGTAAATGAGTTTTTTGATGCAGTTTAATTTTCGTCTTACCCCACTCCCGTGCGTCGAAAAATTGAACGAGTGGAATTTCGCGATTTGAGCTTCATAAAATCACACAATCGATACCAAATTTATTCTAGATTCCATGAAAAAGTCATCTGATGTCCAATTAATAACATACATCAAACAATTATAAAAATAAACGAGTTTTTCTCATCTAAACGAGCGAAAATCTTTGAATAAAACTAAGTGCGCGCTCGATGACGTGTGATGCGTCAGTAGCGCGCGCATTTCCGCTATAATTTCGTTCAAAAACAGAACAAAATCCTCGGCGTTTTTGCCTTTTTTCTCATCAAAATCGTTCCTTTGTAATCAGAAAGTACACACTTTTGATGGTAGATAATATGAACAAGAGCAGAACTAATATACCTTTGATTTTACTGCTGTTTTTGAAAACTCAAATCTGCACTAAACGGCTCTCTGGGTCCGGAAGTGTCAAATTATGACGCACGGGAGTAGGGTAAGACGAAAATTAAACTGCATCCGGTTACTAAAAATAGCACAGATGGAAATCATCACGGCGCGCGCCCCATTAACAAGTTTCCCTCTCTTATTTATGCTCTCTTGGTGTAAGTCAATTTTCCATACTATATGCGGCAATACTGAGTCAGTCACTTTAGAAATCAAGGGTCCATACGCCCGGTTGACTGTTGTAAAGAATAATTCCAGCGAAGTTAAGTCGCTACGTTATGCAGTTCGGAACATAATGTAGCGACTTCGCTGGAATTAATCTTTACAACAGTCAACCGGACGTATGGACCCTTGATTTCTAAAGTGACTGACTCAGTATTGCCGCTGGCATATAGTATGATTTCTATGAAATTTTGTATTGCCATGAAAAGTCACAACAAAATAAGAGGACTTAATTCGAGTATTTACTATCCACAGTAGTATTTGATGAATTTTTTCTCACTGCTTATATTCTATAATTATATAATTGTCCGGCAGGTTGAAACCGTTTTGGTAAGATCTCCAATGATACGCAAGTTGAAAGATAAGAATAAATTCAAATTTAATTGAATTGAACATGTAAGGAAAACGTTTCCGTTTTTCGGACTGAAGGTAGGAATTAGTATGTTAAGGGTTAGGAGTGAAGTAGCTTATCATCGTTAGTATTTCAAAAGCGCGTTTTAAAAATGTTCCAAATAGACAAACATTAACATAACAGCTGTGTACTACTCTCGGTGAGTGCTTTTACAAATACTTGTATATTTTTGGTCAGTAGTGCCTAATTATCGCACTTTAGACAGTGTCCAGAAAAATGTTAGTCACGTTCCACCGGCAAATGTTCCTAATTTTTAGCACGAAAATATTCCATTATTTCAGAACAATTTTGCAACTGAAATTTTTCTCGTTATATGGACCAACAAATGCTAAGTTCTCCAGCAAATAAAGCCATTTTTTTCTTAAGTTAGACTAGAAAACGTTTTCGTTTGTCCAAAAAAACAAATGAGTTTTTAACTGACAGTCCAAATTCGTGTAAGTCAACTTTCGATGATTCTTTCTCCCTGAAAATAACGTAGCGATTTCGCTGGAATCTCTACACCAGACTCAACAATGTATGGTATATCGTATGATATATATAGACATATGCAAGACATGCAATTTATCATGCAATTTTAATTTTTATGCGCTGATGAAAATGTATATTGATATAAGCGCTATAATTCAAAATATGTCAAAACCACTAGGCCAGGCTTAAAATCTAACTCAGCTTTGTAATAATACTCCCAAAGGAAATGTTTTCATGAGCGGATAGTGGAGAAATATCATTAAATTTACTGAACCTATGGTATGTACACCAGTATATTCAAAATGTGACATTTACGTTCTATTGTTAATCACTTGTTAACCACTAATGCAGTGCACTTTAACCATTAGTCATTAATTGGAGGTGTCTATTTATCGGAGTTCGAAAACGCCTTACATCACGAGTTACACAAACCATAAACCAACATGAGTTTCGTTAATGCGACTTTGATGATGAACGACGAGGTGATCAAAGAGTGTCCGTTTCTTTTTCCAGTCACATGGCATCCCTCTTAGCTTGCACCAACCAAGCCACAAATATATCAAGCATCATTGTTGTTTGTCTTCAGCTTTTGACGATACCATTTGTCATTTTTCTCAACGCTATCACTCTCATTATTGTAGCGAAGTTTAAAGCTCTGCAGAAAGAGTGCTTTCTCAAGTGTATTAAGGCTTGACTATTATGCAAATTAGGAAGTAACCATTTTCGCTCATAAAACACGGAGGTTTAAAGATATCGCAAAGATTTCTTGGGAGATGATGTAGATCCACATTATGAAGACTTTCATAGTAATTTTTTTTCAATTCATTGGTCACGTGACCTTAAGGCTACAAAAACGTTTTTTTGAAAATGGGGTACACAGAACCTTAACCTATCTCACTGAAATTCACATTGTTATTAGGCATTTGGCTTAGGTATATGATGCCGTCTTTTAATCGTGTCCATCACTTTTGGGAAAAAAGATATTAGGAAAAAACATATTTTCATGTTAGGTCACGTGACCTCTTTTCTAAAATATCTCTTTCCACAGAGTATTTTTTCAATATTAAAAGACGTTGTCGGAAAGAGCATAAAAAAAGAAATAAAATAAGATATAAATTGTTTAAATCGAAGAAATCCTTGTGTACCCCATTTGTAATCAAAAATTCCAATAAAATAATTCTTTGTAATATGTCACGTGACACTCCCTCAAAGTTTAAAATCTCACATAAAGTTTCGACTCATGTATATTCGACAAAATGTATGATTTTTTTTAAAGATTCTGATAAACAACAGACCACGATCATTTTAAAACCTATATTTTCGAAAATCGGGCCTAAGTCAAGCCTTAATATACTTGAGTTGTTGTGCTGGCCCTTCTTTCAGTCACAGATTTCCTTTCTGGCCTGATCTCTCAACCGCTCTACGTTGCTAAAGAACTTAACCATTTATGGAACAACGATGTCAACTGCAGTCTAGACAGTGCGGTGTATCTCAGCAGTTCTCTCTTTTCGGGCGTTTCCTATTATCAGCTTGTATGCCTCACGTATGAAAGATACGTTGCAGTTACCGATCCGTACGGATACCCAAACCGTATAACCGTACGCAGACTTGTGTGTGCCGCAGTTGCTAACTGGGTTTTCCAATTTCCAGTCATAGTGGTATATGGAACGACGTTATCAGCGAAATATTTTCTTTTTGCCCTCATTGTACCTCTTATTCTTTTATTCTGTATTTTCTATTGCTACATCAAGATATTTGCTGAAATCCGTAAGCAAAGCCACCAAATATTTCCGCAGCAGCAAAGTAGGAACCAGACATTAAGTTTAAGAAATTATCATTCAAATCGCAAATCAGTCGTAACCGGTGTACTGATTCTTGGATCTTTCTCTGTGTCGTATTTACCGCTACTTGTAGACGTGTTTCTGATGTTTTACCTGGGGCAAACAATTCGAGGCCCCTCCTATTTCGCCTTACACCAGTGGACAAATTTGTTCGTACATTTGAATTCACTTACAGTCCTATTATCTATGGAATACGTAACAGTGAGTTTCGCAGATATTTTTTTCGACTTTTTGGCATTCATATGAGAGATGAAGCCAGCTCAAATGCTCCTCGCGCATTTGTAATGAACCTTTCTCCACAGATCAACAAAGAACAACCGGCCTTGGATCAAAGAGAAAGCAAAGAACAAGCGACGACAATGAAGGAATATCTCAACTCGTCAGGCGGAAATAGATATAATTATTTGGAGGAAAACCTTGATTAAAAACATCGAAAATGTTGTTACGTATAGGTAGTGGTCGCAGTGCGGTTTAATTAAAGAACCTAAACCAAGCTAATGACTCTTCATGCCTAAACTATTTATTTTACGTGCACTGATTTATCCGTGGTTAATCGAAATACCACTTTAACGAGCAAGGATGCCACAGTTGGTAGTGCGCGGCCTTCGGTGCGTGAGGTCTCGATTTCGACTACCAGTGACGACCTCACATCCTTGTTTCGATTTCTTTCCTTTCCGTGTAGCTTTAATAAGCTTCAAATACCCTTAAAACGGAACACTGATGGAGAGAGGGGGGTAAAATTAGCGCACCTCGGCCTCAAGTTTATTAGTCAATTTGTAACTATTACGAGCTACCGACGTAAAATAAGGACTCTTTACCTTTACCTTTAATTTCTTGCAGGAGAATATATTTGGTTTTGCTTTGTGTCGTGCGTGACGTACTTTTTGTAAGAAGTTATAAAAAGCGCCACACCCTCTTTTGCCTCCAGTAACACTCCGAGTAAGAACTAAGCGAACTAACGGTAAGGAATGCAAAAGGTACATGTGATATGTGATATTGTCCGCCTGATTAGTTAAAACCGTGAATTTCTATACGACGTTCCTGCTTTCTGAATGTCTGGGGAATATATTTTGCTTTTCATAGGTGTCTCAAAACTTCGTCTCCTCATAGTTTGCACCAGTGTAAATAATTGCTCTGGTCCGAAGCGCTAGGAACTTAGGATCGTACACCGATTCGTTCGTTCTGATCAACTAATCAACAAATTTCCCAATGCTCATGTCAGTCTCAGCTCCTTTGTTTTGAAGGGTCATTTTTTTTTACAAATAGGCATATAGCTATTTCAAAAAGAGTTGACGGGGCGAAAGGCGAATGGCAATCGGCGATTGGTGATTGCACGACCGAAAGGAAATTTGGGGTAACAAGAATTGCTTCATTTTCATTAATTAAATTTCCAAGCAAATGCTGGTACCATGCAGTAATATTACTGGACAAAGTGGTCGATAGGCGATTCATATCTCCGCGCCGGATAGCGGTCTAATAGCGTGACCACAGTTCCTTTCAGTCGTGCAGTCACCAACGGCCATTCGCCATTCGCTGTTCGCCCCGTCAACCTTTTTTGAAATATAGCTATATACAAAATACGTAGATGTATTGATAGTTGTAAATGCACTTAAGACACATTTTGGTAATAGTAGTTATGGAGAACTGAGCAAAACTAATACACAGTATAGACGTTATTGGACTATAGAACTAGCCTACAAAAGAGGCCCATGCGGGGTAATCTTTAATGTATTACAATGTAGCGCATGCGCAAAGCGTTTCGTCGTTCATTAGCCGACTTTGCTATTTCATTTAGCTATATTACATTAAATTAATGGAAATGACGCTTTAAGATATTATTGCTTCGAGATGAAGTGATAATAAAATCGTTCGAGCAGTTAACGTTTTAGAGAAATTCGAAAAAGCGCTCGAATGTGAATATTATTGGCGCTGAATCAATAATAATAATAATGGAAACTTTATTTCATAATTTTCGTTTACATTTGTAAATCTCACTACGAACAGGCAATTTACAACTGGCTACTTGAATTGAAGATATATATACACATAAACACACATGCACACACATATTTTATAATGTATTATATAATATATCAGGCTCAGTACTTAAAATTCATTACGTATACTAATGAGCTTTTATCATGTTATTCCAAAAGTCACAGTACAGAAATATAATTACCATGGCTGGAAAGAGCACGTCAAAATTAGTAAAACTGTGAAGTTTGAACGAAATAACTTTCAAACTCACGAATTAAGATATGAATTTTCCGAAATCGAAATTTTGTATGAAAACATTCGCTGGTAGGCAAGAGATGCCTACCAGCAAAGGTTTTCTCTAGTCCAGTCCCACACTCTCCTTCTTGCCGCTCCAGGACTCGCGGAGGAAGAGAGTCCAGTATAACTTGCATTCGCATGTCAGCTTAGTGACCATGCGATCACCACATGAATGTGGTGATCGCGTGGTTACAAATCCTAAAGTCATCTAATGATTCAAGATGGCTGAAGAAGAAAGTGCTTTGTATACACGATATCAGTCTCATTTCGGAAAGCCATTTGTTGATTCAGTGAGCTATGCACTTGGAAAAACCAACTATAATCTTTTACCAAAGTTTGAGCAGTTACAGGCCATTTACGGATGGACGGTTGTGAAAGACGTATTTGTGAATTTTTCGATACGCATCACTACCACTGCTACCAAACACTGACATTTGCATATTGCAAGCTCGCAAAATACTAATTAATCCATTGATTGGCTCATTTTGCACATGCGCATGCAAGTTATACTGGACTCTCTTTCTCCGCGAGTATTGGAGCGGCAAGAAAGAGAGTCTGGGACTGGACTAAGGTTTTCTCACAAATTCACACTTTTCAAAGATTCATATTCTCGCGAGTTTTGGATTTAATTCCTTCAAACTTCATTGTTTTGCTAATTGTAACATGCTCTTTCCAGCTATGGTAATTCTTTTTCTGTTTCACGAATTTAGAAATACCTGATAAAAGCTCATTATCCCAAGCTTTGTTTCTACAACAAAAAATGCAATATGTAGATCTAATGGCTATATTGATTATTTTTCTGATTATATATTTTTGGTGTCTTTTGTCGAAGCCTAGGTTTTCTATCATTTCTATAAAAGCTGAGCATTCTTTAGAAAATACACCAAGGTAACTTATAGATCAGACAAGTTTAAAAATTTCACATCTTTAAAATCACTACTTAAACTTTTGACAGTGTTTTTGTACTTTTCTTTTTTGCGCTCCACGTTATTTTTGAAATTTGACTCGACAGTCAGCTCTAGAACATAGAGGCACCCAGATGATGTCAGCAGAAGTAGCGCATTTGATCATTTTGCCATGGAAAATGCGCTCTAGAAGCTGACAAATTTATTTATTTTATGTATTTAGTAGGTCAGAGCGATGCGTGTCACCAGTTATGACAGAAGGGCTTTTAAAGTGCACCTAACTCCCTGCTATTTCCCTTTTTGACGAAAAGTTCGAACATTTCTAAGGACTTGTACGAAAATATTACGCAATTAGAATGAATTCCGAATTTTTTACACAATTTTAAAGGTTGGAGTTCCATCAGGGTTCGTTCTACTCCTTAAACTTCTTGAAAACTCCTTGAATTTATACTTTTGGACAAAAACGTAAGGAACTCGAATGGGATGGGAAACAGAAATTCACTTTTTTCTTTACATTTAAGTGAGGGAAGGGGACGTCCAATTATTTCAGTAAAACCATGAGTAAAAATTCGGGTAACACTACTTTTGAAAAATCGTTTTTGGGTCCTTGAATACTCCTTGAATTCTCCTGGAATTTTAAATTTATATCTTAGCACGAACCTGTTCCATGGAACACTTCACGATGGTCGGTTGCTAGGGCTTTTCCTCCCGCAAGGTTCTTAAATTAAATTTTGGCTCACAGAGGAGTAATTTATTTTCCAAATGAAGCAGAATATTAGAACATGTTCATTAGAAAAAAATCCTTAATTTTTTACAATTGTTAAGGTATTTTCACGATGGTCGGTTGTTAGGGCTTTTCCTCCCGGAAGCCTCAAAACTGAGAGTTTTAGGCCTTAGACAAAAGTAGAATGCATCAAATGTGACAAAACTTGGTGGGGAAATAGGTTTATAAATTACCTGTTAAGGACGGAGCCCTCTAATGTGAAAGTAATTATTTTCTCTAAAATCTATATGGGTGTGAAAGAACCCATTGTAGGCTGTTAGAATCCAAGAAAAAAATTGGGGGTCACCACGCATTTTAATGAGTTATACGTCATCAAATGTTGCGAAAATGCATTTTTGACGACTCAAAGAAAAAAAATTAAAAATCCTCTATACTTCCAATAAGTTTCAAACTTTTTTTTCCTAAAACACTCTAAGCATAATTCTCTGGTAGGGCAATACCATAAAACCGCGAAAACAAAGAAAATAATGTTTTTTTAAAAATATTTACTTGGTTTTAGGATGTTCTAGTCTATGATTGCTAAATATAATATGTGATATTTTTTATCATTCTTCAATTATAAATTTATAAAAAGCTTATATAATTCTAGATTTTTCTTTGGTTTATAATTTACAAAAGGAAAAAAGAGGGGTATCCAGGCGATTTAAGAAGTTATTTACCGATAAACGCACGAAATACGACGAAATCCCTAGCCCTCCATACAGAGTATAGACAGATTTTACAAAGCATCATGGGACATTTCCAAGATGGCGGCCAATAGGCAAATCTAGTCCTTGTGATCAAAACAGTGTTTTTTAAGCGAGTTTTATTCATCAATACTGAATTTAATTCTACTACAGGAACAGTCAAATGTTTTTTCTACAAGCAAGTAAGTTTTATTTATCCAATTATCGCAAAACTGCTTTGTTTTTACGATGTTTTTACTACGAAGGGCCATGCGCAGAACGCAGTGCGCGCTGACAATAGAGGGCACCGTCCTTAATTGGTGGCAATTACATCTCATTAATGATGTCCAAATTTGGTATCAGAAAAAAAATTCAGGAAAGAAATAGTAAAAAAGCCATATTAGTTTTTTCTATAGAATTCTATGATTTCCGGTGAAAACCCCATCTCAATCAGATTAAAGGGTGCGAAGTTACAGCTAATGAAAGAAATTCAAATTTCCCGCCAAATGACCATAGATGGTCAAAATTAAGGGTATTTAAACGCCAATACAATGAATGTATAGGCACAGCGGCAAACACAAAGTTCCATAAAATCAAAATTGTAGTTTTTTCAATTTGGGATGTGTGGTGTTATGACGCGTTTTCGTCATGAGATACGTCATTATGACATCATAATGACGTTTTTTGTGTCACCACAGGAAGCTCAAAGGCCCTTTTTTCCGATGTTTAAAATTTTGTATAAGCTTTGGAATTCATTCAAGTCGAGTAATTTTATCGTAGGCGTTCTTAGAAATGGTCGGACTTTTTATCAAAATTGCCAATGGAAATAACAGGCCGGTGGTTAGGCACTTTAAAAGTAGTACTTATTTACATGAAAAGCTGTGATCTCACAAGATAAATTCTTTCGTAATATTATTATGAACGAGATGATAATCCTCAAAACATTGAAGGTATCAAAGTATAAGATGAAGGGAAATTTTAACGAGCTTAAAAGTCTTTTTATTTTAGCCTTTCTAAACAACACTGAGCGAATTCTTATGACATGCAAATTCAACGATAAAAATTTCTTGCATAATATCATATAATTGCGAAATGTTATTGGAGTTTCTGGATCTCACTAAAAATGCTCAGTGCATGTATTTAAATTTTAGTGATCAACGTTTCCAGTTTATCGTTTCTATGGTAACGCGTGCGTATCCCTATAAAATGTACATCATACTAAACTTCAGAAAGAGGGTGATCGTTGGTGACAGCCTCAGTTCGATCTGAAGCAAGAGAAAGTTAACGTAAAGTCCTTTCAAATAATCTTGCTGTGGCAGTCAAAATGCAATAGGCAAACACCTTAAGGTCAAAAACGTGATAAAATTCTATAAACTGCCTCACAATAATACACAAGTTTGAGAAAAAAATTCCCGCCTTTAGCTCTTATGTCCGGCGCATCCGTATGCACCCCGAACGGCGGGAAATAACTTTGAATAAAAGAAATCAAAACTCTTCACTTTAACGCTGAATTTAAAACCATAAAGTTTTAAAAACGGAATGAATTTCACTTCGCTTCAATTTGTCGACTTTCAAGTTGTATTTGGCCTTTCGAAGCACATTTGTTGAGCTTAGTGTAAACAGCATGTTTCAATTTGCGAACTTTTGTCCAGTGAGTCTGGATGCTCGTCACCAAAAGGCAAAGTTTTCCTTTGTCCTTCGGAGTGTAGTGCCATATATATAATAACGATACTTATGACAGTGTGGAACCTTCTTGCAGAGTCACTACCTGTTCAACGGTTTTACATAGAAATACCTTCTTAAGCAGGATTCTAAATCTAGAATTTTGAAAACTAAATAAATACGGGTCCAACGTAGCATTAATTAACATGCCTAGTACAGTTATTGCGACTGTCACAAACCCATCATCTCTCCAAACAAATTCATTGAGAACATATACAACAAGTTGGGGAACATAAAACACGACGAATGTAATAACGACAGCTAAGACACAAAGTGTCACTTTTTTCTTCTTCTTCCTCTCCTCTATTTCTCTCAATGCTGTAGGATCGATTACAGTGTTTTTGCACCAGAGAGACCAGTAGATCTTGATGGACAACACAATTAGTAGCAAAAGTACCAACGCACCAAAAATAACTGCGAAAATCGCATGGCCCTTTTGATGTGAAGGACAATCCTTTCCAGTTATTTGAGATATAACATTTAATATAGCAACGAACCAACACAAAAAGCAAATGATCTTCACATTTTGTCTAGAAAAACGTTGCTTGAATTGATGTGGGTTGCATATGGCTGAATACCGCTCGATCGTTAAAGCCAGCATTGTATTGACGGATGCTCCAGAAGCGATCCAACTGATGTTACCTGTGGCAAAAATTCTGCACGTAAAAGTGTTTTCATAAAGTACGGTTAAAAACGCCGGAAAGATCTGGAAAAGGAAAATAGGTGCTAGAAAAACTCCAAATATGAGATCTGCTAATGCTAAGCTCAAGAGCAGATAGTCTGTGGCTGACCGTTGTTTTCTTGAAATGATGTAAATAACGATGGAGTTCCCTGCCATATTTAACGCAAGAAGAACGCAATAGAAAACAGCAACTATTACAGCCGAAACCTCTAGTGCCATCTCTTCTTAAGGGATATAGCAAAATTAAAAGATAGTCAATAATATATATTTGACTAAGGTAATTTTTTTTGCTCTCCGAATTTGAAGCGCGAATGTTATATGATATAAGCTGGTTGCAATGTTCATTTGTTCCTACAAGATATACCACATTATATTGATTCAAAGCTTTATAAACAGCACTGCCAGATGTTTTTGCCTTTGTTTTAGAGTTATTGCTCTTTGATCTAACCAGCTGCTGTGATGAAGATGAAATAGATAGAAAATTTCATGAAGAGAATTTGGGATTTTGGTAAGGCAATTTTCTTTAAATTATTTCTACGATTATCATTCAAATTCTCAACCTCAAATCATGCCGAGATCAAGGTTTGTGTTCGACTGAACAATGTGGCTTTATAAAGTTTCTAATATTAGTTTTTGTTATATAGTATTTTCATTATCTCACAAGTTATCATTCGCAGCACCTACCTCAAATCATGGTGAGATCGTGCAAGGTAAATATATATGAAACCAAAATTTGTGGTTAAAGCTACTTAAGCTTTTGTTTTCTTTGATAAAAAAAGACAAAAGAAAAAGAAAGAAAGCAAGAAAGCAAGAAAGAAAGAAAGAAAGAAAGAAAGAAAGAAAGAAAGAAAGAAAGAAAGAAAGAAAGAAAGAAAGAAAGAAAGAAAGAAAGAAGAAGCTTGACAAGAGTTACAGCTAGTATCACACAAGTTAATTTGTTTCCGTGTGTTTGAGAAGGAATTTGTAACGTTAAATGATATGCAGTATAACGATAGTGTTACCTGCAACATTTAACACTGAAAGAACAGCTATGACAGCGGCCCCAACCTCTTATGTAATCTTCTAACAGCTACAGTAGAGTAAGGGGAATAATATCTTAATACAGTGGAAGTTTTGCTGTCAGAAAGTGCAGCGGCAAAAGTTGATATCGATTGGATGTGAAAATCATTTGGTGATAGAGCTCAGCTGAACTTGATTATATATATCCTATATCACTAGTTCAGAGTTTTATAACCATTAATTATTTATCTCCAAGTTTCCTTTCTTTATTGTACATTGATTGGAAATCGAACCTACTGCGATGAAGATGAAATAGATATAGACTTTATGAAAAGGCTTTGGTAAAGTAGTTTTCTTTTAATTATCTTCTCCCAGTGGCATCCAAATCCTCAACCTCAAGTCAGTGGCAGCATCAAGGTTTGTCTTAAAAAATGTAGCTGTGTAAAATTTCTTATCTCTTACTTTGGCGATGATGAATATCAAGAGAAAATGAGGTACGAGAAGCCATCTACAGTACCGTATCAAACGTTAATTCTTTTTGTGTATGTTGTAAAGGAAATCGCAACATTATTTCAGTTTGAACACGATTGGCATTAGATAAGCCGTGAAAAAAACTCATCTTTCTTGCACATAATCAAAAGCGTTGACAAACAGACAGACAGACAAACAGGCAGACAGAAAGACAGATAGACAGACAGACAGCTAAGTATGGCGTAATGACTGAGTCACTTGATGTTACATTTTTAATTTTATTTTTTACAACATCACTAGAAAATACGAGCGGACATGTGCATTTGTAACGAGACACAAAATTCAACACATTTATGTTCTCAATTCAAATTAACAGAAAATATATGGGGCTAGAACTTTATTCCTATAGATAGCATAGTGACATCGTAGTTACAACACCTACACTGTTTCTCATTTTAATACAAAAACGATTTCTTGCCGGACAGATTCATAATGCTTGTCTGAGTCATGCATCTATTACGTGCCCTATTTTTAGTACTGCTGCGTTATTCGTAATCACTTCCTAAGTTAAACTAACCGGATTAATACAACATGGATGGGACGGGACGGGACGGTCCGGGATTCGATTGGAAAATCCATTTATTTTGATCCTAAATTAAACCTAAAAATGTTTCAACTTGTTTTTTTTCAGAAGCACCAAAAAAAGCTTATGAATGACTTATTGCAGAAGAGCAATACATCGTCTTTGATAGGGATAGAAGTGTCGCCACGCCTATTTTCTGCTAACAAGGCTTTTGTGGTACTAGGCCGCCATTTTTGAAAGTCGTCTAGATCTATAGCTTAGTTTCTAAAATAAACCGTATTTGTAGATTTTATTTCAAACTGTTGAATGAAAACCTTTTTGTTTCAAAAGAATGAAAACTAAACGTGCTGGAATATGTTCTTATGACAGAGAGGTGATATTACGAAACTATAAATTTTGAAGGTTTGAAAACAGGATTTTGTGCTCTGAAGAGTCGTTTGGGAGTGCCGCGCTCTGGTTGATTTGTTAGAAATTCAAAACAGTCCTTTTTGCTGTTGCTGACCAAGTTTTCCTTCTTTTCAAATATAAAATCGGCTACTTACTCCGACTTAAAAATTTATTTTCCTTTTTTGAAATTTTGGAAAGTGATATACATTTCAACTATTTTTTAGCATCTTCGTGGATAGATCTACCTTACGCAACGCGTAAAAGTTATCCAAGGTTAAGGCCGCTCGAAATTCTTCGTAAAACACTCGGCTATCCCCTCTTGATTACTAATCGTCAATTCTACAGCCAACGCGTGTGTGTATTTGCCGGTAAAGCACTCACATCACTCTCAAACCCATAAATGTTTACTTGACTACGCGGCAAGAGTCGTTATGGTAACGATTAATATCTTTCCTGGTCTGGCCTTGTAAGAATGTTATCATTATTAGATTTATGATCATCATCATCATCATCGAAGCAGTCATCTTGAATTTGGATACTGCCATTATTAGCATAGTAAAAGTGAGTTGCCCTCTTCATGTTGGGCTCCACCACAGTCATCACGAGAATCTGAGTCGTGGTCTTCATCTTGGACATTATCACAGGGCACTGAGTAGTAATCCTTGTTTTCGTCGATATTACTAAAATCTAAATAAGGATTATCTTGTTGTAACATTTCTTCACATGTTTCGCGAAGTTCAACAAAGGAGGGCCTGTCATTTGGTTGTTGTTTCCAACATTTTTGCATGACAGCGTACCTGGAAAGACGTGACACAATTAAGAAGAGCGCTATAGCAATGTAAATTATTTATAGATAACATCTTGTCAATTATTGCAATATTGGATGATTTTTCCATATGTATATATGTTACTTACATCTCATCGGAAGACAACTCGGGTTTCTCCATTCTGTAACCTCGACTTAACTCTCGATAAAGATCGCCTGCGTCGATTGCTGCACATGGAGCTCCTCCTTTAAACCAGATAAAAAGAGTGAAAAACAAACAACCAAATTGAATAGACAAATTAACAAAATATTTCCTCCACAAATGAAAAAATTACACCCTGAAAACTCTCACGTTTTGAAATCCTTTTAATATAGCTTTCACACACATTTTAACTAGGGTATCGTTGATAACTGGGACGCGAATACGATGGACTTATTTTAGAAGTGTCAAGACGTATGTTAAAGCGATATCTACGTATTGAAATATCCTTTTGCATTAAGGAGTAAGGGTTTTCAGGGTTTAGCCTAATGTTAGTACACTGCAAAAACGCGCAAGTAAATTCACTCAAAAACTTGAGTAACTCGTTGCACCCACAGTAACTCACTTATCTGGGTAAATTCACTCAGTTATTTGAGTAACTGAAATTAAATAACTGAGTAAATTTACTCGGATAAGTGAGTTACTGTGGATGTACCGATTTACTCAAGCTTTTGAGTGAATTTACTCGCGCCTTTTTGCACGACGAACGAAAGCAGTGGTTTTTGCAGTGGTAAGACTATATTCTTGGGTTGCATGTGACGTCATCAAAAAGCTAAAGTCTAAACTATTCATGTAACCGTCACGTATATCGTAAAGACGCAGAAATATAGGCAAATTTGATTCAAATCGTACGACTTTAACTTTGTAAGAGATAAATAAGTTTGTGTTGGTAAATATTTGCATAGATTAATGTGATTTTGGTCCTTCGTGTTACTGTCCGCCATGTTGGTGTACAAAGGTTGTGCACCAAGATGGCGGACCCATACATTTCACACCAAACAATGAAGATATTTGATCGCTCGTTTCTCGTTATCAAATCATTCTTATGACTAAAAATTTCGTATAGATACAAACCGTCAACTGCTTTTTTTGATACAAGACATTTTATTCAAAAATATTCTATATTAAGCCCGAAAAATTTTATGATGACGTCAGTGCAACCCAAGAACAGATTATAGATTATATAGCAACTAAACTAGCAGTTTCTATTAGAAAGGGAAGTGCTGCGAGAATACGGTTTATGAAACTGAAGCCGCATGGAGTCATGTATGTGATATTTGCAATCTTCTTGTTTGGTGTCCAGTGACTAGTGCTCTAATTCTTCTGTTTCATAGTTTAAGGCTTCAGTTTCAAATGCTAAATCTAACGTGCCAAATTCAATGCAAATAAGATAAAAACACAGCTTAAAACGCTTCAAAACCAGAAAAAAGCATACAAACCCACGAAAAGATAACATTTACTACATAATATGGCGAAAAAAATAATATTATTCCATGAGTGAGGATTCGAACCCGGCCCCATTCTATTTGCTACGCACTGCTCTAAATGATTGCTTGGGGTGCCTGTGGTACATCATCGCCAGTGAAATCCGAAAATCGACTTTCGATATGGTATGGATGACAACCCGCTGGGCGCATGTATCGTGTGTACCGAAATAATCAACAGTGAAATCCGAAGATGTCGATTTCTCAAGAATAGTAGGCTGCTCGCCGGCACTCGCAGCAATAATAATAAAATTCAAGAAAATTTGTGAATTGACAATAATACTTCAGTTGTTAAACAGCATTCAAAGAAATCTGTGAACGCTAAGAAGAGCAGAAGCTCATGGGGACTTAAAGTTAACAACTATAGTTCTATATAAAGAGAGATCATCTCGCTTTCATCAGATGTAGGGACCATTTTTCTACAGGTGTACATGTAGAGATCATACAAAGTAATTAACGTAGCCATAAAGGTTAATCTATCAAAAAGGATTTATATAAAGCAAAACATTACCTAAAGTTATTAAAGTCAAAACGTCTCACCTAAAGTCATTATCTCCCACAGCAAGACACCAAATGACCATCTGATAAACAATAACAAATTATCATAAGACTATGATCGCAAAGTCTTTAGGAAATGCTAAATCATTTGTTTAGATCGGAAAATCAGTTGTCTCAACTAGATTGGATACATTACTACTTACCTCTTTTTGTTTGTTGTTTGGTTCGAATTCCTTTTTTAAAAATATTTGTCATTTTTTTAAAAGCTTTTTCGTGTTCCATTCGATTAATTATACCTTTTGTACTTACACGTCACTATGTATGGTGAACACAAGGTCGTGGATTGATTCTGGTGGCATCCATTTAATAGGTAGTTTCCACTGTACACGAGAACGATAGACCTTGTCTTTGTAGAGAGCTCGCGCCAGACCGAAATCTGACACTTTAACTTGTTTGTTGTCGGCCACAAGGACATTACGAGCGGCAAGATCTCGATGAACGAATCCCTTGGTGGATATGTACTCCTGTATTGGTAATTTAACATTAGATGTATTTGTATACCCCGCTGTCATGACACTTGTTATGTATGTCTCTTACTACGTTATCGTTCCTAACTTCCCTGAAAATGATAAACAAGAGAAAGAACCAGGAGGGATGAGATGTCTCTATCGTGTCAGGCTTTGAATTCATGTTCAACGTTTTTTCTTTTCTGACTTTATTAGCGCCACATAGTAACCGCGGGACCAGATTGAGGGTCAGCACTATAGTTTCATATTTACTATACCAGAATGAAAAATACTAGACACTCATTGGGAATTTTTTTACAGCGAGTCTGTTTCTTCGTTATCCAATTATCGGTTTCTTTGTGTAATAAATATTCTGTTTACTGCTTTTTAATCTTAGGTTTTGCTTTCCCGATCGCGGGATGGCATCAGTTTAGTGCGGGACAAAAGCCGGTCTAGTCCTCCAACAACCTCCAACTCTTTACCAGCAAATAAGAGGTTTTATAGATTTTTTTTTCTAAGGGACTGGTCATAAAGTACAGGGGGGGGGGGGGGCGGGGGGGGGGGGGGGGTAAAACTAAAATTGGGTAGTAATGTTTTGCAATGACCCATTAAAAAATTTAGCTGAAAATGAAGTGGCCCAACCCAATCCCAAGGTCATGAAATAGTAATGACCCACCCCAGAATTTAATAATAGTATTTAACCAGTCAAAACTGCCAAAAAAATATAGCACTTGCCGAAGCGTAAGCCACTAAAATTTTTGTAGTAAAGGAGTTTATTTGCAAACTGCAGCTCATCCGGCAGTTGTTTTAAAATATTATATTTCCTTGTACCTACACGAGCGCGAAGCGCCGAGCCGCTCAGCAAAAATCTTGCAGTAAAGTAGATCCCAATGAGTGCTTTCCGGGTGATTTGAGTACTGAATTTCTAGTTAATAATACTTTTCAGATTCATATGCTTCAGTATTTCTAGGTTCGGTCTCGGTTTTCTCAGCACTCAGTCTCGGTCTCGGATTTTCGAAAAGCGTTAGTCTCGGTCTCGGATTTTCAAACAGGAGTCTCGACGTCTCAGTGAGTCTCGGATTATTTAATACAAAAAGAAAAGAATCATGATTCAGTTTAGTTTGTCATTAAAAGTTTGAAGTCTCTGATTTGTTTGTCATGTCCATTTTTATTTTCTAAGAGATTTTTTTTGTCTCAGGTTTTATTATTATCGTAAACCTTATATCAATCCTTCGAAGAAGTACGACTGGCTATTGACAACCATATAAGCCGCCACAAACTATTCGTTTCTAAGCCATGTGTGATAACATTTATTTTTTATAATTTAAAAAACCTTTTTGCAATTGTTCAAGGTCAAATTTTGCTAATAGAAAAATGGAGAAATCCGAATCTTGCTGTAGCAGTTTTAAAGTCACATTCCGAGATAGAAAGGTAAGTATATTAACATAATGCCAATATAGTCGACATTCTTTTTGATACCCGAATATATAAAAATGCGTAAAATATGTCGTTTTGCTCAACAAAATAATACAAATGTATTTTCCAATTGCAGAAACCCACCGTTAAGGTGGCTCGAAATAGTTTCCTAGTGAACACACTTCCACTTTTCGTTTCAGGAAATAATAGGCTTCTTGAAGACGGATCCAAACGCCTTTTGCTCCAGTTGCTCGCCTTTTGCTCAGGCTTAGATGAAAGTTTGAAATGGTCTCAAGTTCCGCTTGATCGGCGTTACCTTGGGAACGATAAACAAATCAGTTTTTCTAAAATATCTCCTGTATTCGAGCAGCTCTAGACAAGTGGCAATATGGGCAATAAACTACACACCAAGGCCAAGAAAATAGTACTAACATGCACAATTAAAACTTTTCTACCACGCCTATTTCGAGTAAATCGCATGACTTTTTTGAGGGTTTGTTTTGTTGATAAAGCTTAAGCAAGGCAAGGCACGCAATCCTCAGTGTTTGTGGGACATTTCAGTGTTGACCTTGTTGTTAAGAGTCAACTTTCCCACAGTACGGAGATTTTATTTCATGGAGCACTTTCGCTGAACTTTTAGCAGAGTTTTCACTTTGGCTTTCTGTGGCCTACTTAACAATGTATTTGCAATTACATTTTCAAGAATTTCTTCAAATTGATTAGAGCAGGCTTGATTGTTTAGCAATTTGAATTCAGAGCCTTGACTTTGTTTACTTGTTTTCTAGCAACTACAATCCCGCAAAAAATCTTTTGAGAACACTCAGGAATCTACAGTTGACAATTTGGTTAAGAAAGTTACTAGATATGGTATGCGTCAGGAGGATTTTGACAAGTACGAGACCTTGTCACTAGCAGAGTGCCTGTTACATCATGCACAGTCTGAAAACACCCCAAAGCAACAGCAGAAACCCACCATATTTTCTCAGTGTGGACTTTACCTGAAAGCGAGATCTCAAAGTTAATCAGTTTTATCGATTTCGCTAACAATGTCCACAACTTAACTTGTAATCCTGCAACCTTCCACCTTTTTTTCTTCTTTTGTCTAACTTGTAACTGTTTTCGTGGTAAATAAAAAACCTTGAACCTTGAAGATTTACTGCGAAATGTCGTCTCAAACTGCCACTTTTCTCGACACAACAGTTTATAAAGGACCTAGATTCCCTAGTTCTCGAATCTTGGATGTTAATGAAAACCTTTTTTAAGCGGCCAACAGAAACTTTCCAGTTTTCCCACTTCTCATCATACCTACCCTTTTAGCGTTAATAAGGGTTTTGTCAAAGGAGAAGCTTTACGCCTACTTCGTAACAACTCTGTTCCTGAACCTTTTGAAAACGACAAACACACCTTCGCAGAACGCACCCGAAAGTGTTTGAAAGATTCTATCAGAAGCAAAATTCACTGGAAGACAAGAAGCGCTTAGAAAACGAAACAAAACTGCTACCATTTGTTACTACGTACAACCCAGCCGTACCGAACATCAAAAGCATCGTAATGAAGCACTGGCACCTCATCACTGGCAACCAGAACCTAAAAAGGATCTTCCCTGATCCTTCTTTCGTCTCTTACAAGAGGAATAAATCGCTTTCCAGACTCTCTAGTCAGAGCGAAAATCCCGAAAATAGACTAGATATTACTCTACCATATAATTGTAGTTTGAAACTCATTGAGCATAGCGGCAGGGGAGTGGCAATATTACAACACTTTCAAATGTTTTCTCATGTTTGGAACCCTAATGAAAGGCTCGCACTCGTTTTTTGGGCTAGCTTCTGTACATTTGACCTGCATTGTGAAAATCAACGCAACGTACACTAATGAAAAGAAACAACGCTGAACAGCCGCTTGCCTAGAGACACCCCCTTCTCTCCTGGAAAGAATTAACTGAGAAGTCTTACCATTCCTGATGCCACTTGATAAGCAAAGGACACCAAATCTTTAGGTGTAAGGAGGTCATCCAGACAGATATCCATGTTTAAGTTTTCTTCCTTTAAACAAATCTGGTACACAAATAAGCTTATCTTGAGATAATTCAAGATTGGAAATGAACAAAGTAAGCCTCCCCTCCTCCAATAGAGAATCTCACCTTATTTCTGTTAGATCTCAAGTAGCTGAGCAAGTTTCCTTTGGGTAAATATTCTAAAACCAGGAAATAAGGCTTGCTTAATGTACAACAACCCAATGTGTTCACAATATGCTTGTGGTGACCAAGTTTTTTCATAAGATTGATTTCGTTGGTAAATCCCTGCTTGTCATCAGAATCGCACAGTTCTACAGAACATAATCAATGAAACAAACTTGATTTTTAATCAAATATTTTTAACAGGTAGCAATATTGGAAATGACTGTATGGAACTCTTTAAGACGGCTAAAATAAACAATGTATTGATAATGTTTCCAAACTATGCTTATTAGGGATTGTTCTTGTCTTTGTTCTTTGCTTTTTTGTTTTTGTTTTGTTCGCTCGTTTGTTTTTCATCGTTCGTTCGTTAGTTCGTTTGCTTGTAGCCCGAATAATAGCCATCCTATCCTTTCGCTCGCTCCAAAGAAGCTCCGCGAAAGAGATGTTTGAGCACAAGAGGCAAAAATTCCGTACCGATGACGTGACGCTACCAAGATCCAGGAAGTGATTCTGATTGGATGAGAAAGTTTTAGGTAAATTAGGCCGTAAAGACTCCTATTTCAGCTGTGAGTCCACAATCGTGAATATTTCGTCATATTATGAGTATTTTATTCTAAATTCTGTTTACAATTGGTTAGAAAGGTCTAGTGATCTAGTAAAAGCTTTTTGCTGTAAGAAAATTGAAGAAATCGAGCAGAATGGCTTCTTTTCATGATGAAGTTTGCGGTTTGTTATTCATCACTTTTGCTGAATTTAATCCTGGTATAATAAGGTCACTTACGGAATTTTTGGCTCTCTGTTGCTCAGATATCTCTTTAACTCGGAGCAACTCCGGAAAGACGGTTGTTACTCAGGCTAGTTTGTTCGCTTTTTTGTTTGTTTTGTTTGTTTATTGATTGGTTGTTTTTTTCCCCTTTTATTTGTTTTCTCGTGTGTTCTGTCTTTCGGTCGTTCGTTCGTTCGTTTGCTTCTTTGTTCGTTCGTTCGTTAGTTCGCTCGTTGGTTGGATGGTGGATGGTTAGGCAGTTTATAATATAGAGGGCAAAATTACTCAATTCTGATTGGCTAATCAAGGGTTTTTCCCCCTTAATTCGGGGCCGTATTACTCGCACGCGATTGGTCGCTGGTCGCCTAGCAACATTCACACCATGAATATGAAAAACGCTCACAACCACTGGAAGTTTACTTGAAACGGTGCTGGTTTTGGACTACAAAATTACTTCTTGGAAGTAGTTTCTGAAAATTTCAAAAGCTTTTATGTTCATACAAGACTTCGAAACAATTCTTCACTGTAAATGAGCGGAACTTCAAGGTATTTGAGATAGTTTTATGAGTGATTTTTTGAAGTTTTGTTGTCAATGTCGAAGACTCGCTCACAGCTTCACGCACAATGCTACCACTGAGTTTTTGACTGCAAAAATTACATTTTTTTGAGTTTTTTAGGATGCCTCATAAGTTTTTGTGTTCATATAAGACTTCGAAACAATTATTTATATGAAATGAGCTGATTTTCAAAGTTATTAAGCTAATGTTAGGCATAAAATTTTGATTTTTTGCTGTGCATTTTGACTGACTTGGTCGGTGGTTTATTCTGACTCATAGAGAATAAAAACTTATTCCAGCTGAGAATCTGCAAAAAAATATATACAAGAAGATTGTCTTTTTTGTTTTTTGGGGCTTGAATTTGTTGGGCTTTGTATGTTGTCGCTCTACCTTGATTCGTTTGTTTTGTTTTTGTTGTTGGTTGGCTGGATTTTAAAGATAGTTAAAAAAACATTGTATGTTTTGATATAAATTAATTATATATCCATGAATGCAAACAATATTAGGTACCTTTTAAAGTTTTGACAGCGACAATACTGGCAACTTTTGTGGTCAGCTTCGATGAAGTCGCCCCCTTTAGCTTTTCTAAGATAACGGCTTCTTCTTTTGGCGGTGGCTGTTTCAATATCGCTTTGAATACTTTTGCAAAAGCCCCTTGACCCAACTCTTCTAGAAAGATAACGTTCTTGGAATCTACTTCCCAGTCGGCATTCATCTCGCTTTCAGTGTCATCGGCCGTTGTTGGAAAGTTCTCTTCTTCAGCCACCCCTGTCTGAACACTGGAAGTGGTGAAAAAAAAAACCCAACATTGTTTTATTAATGTAAGAGAGAGAGAGAGAGAGAGAGAGAGAGAGGCAGACTTGTATGACCTACTTATACATATTTGATAGGGATTTTATTCTTCTGTTGTGGCTAACAGAAATTGCACTTGTTAGTATCATCAGAAAAACTCCAAAGGAGATTCCAATCGCCGCCAGTTCAGCGATTTGCAATCCAGCTGCATACTTATCTACAAAATTTGTTTTTTCTGAAAAAAAGAAGAAATTATATAATTTATATATTTTTATAAGTGCGCTGGGATAAGTCTGTGAAGCCCGTTGCTAGGGAAATGGATTCAAGCAAGTTTTCTTTTATTCACACATATGCATTTATACATTTTTTTAAAGATATTTATCAAACTCATTAATAATTCATTAGAAAACACAATGGAAATCACTACCGTAACGTAGATCTTTATATCGGATAAAGATTTTTGTTCATTTGCATAAACTTTAACTTGGATTTGCTAAGCCAAAAGTAGTCAAACTTGGAAAATTCTGGTCCAATATGATAATTGACAACTAGACGTTTGATAAGTAATATAAAGAACTCGAGAGCGTGTTATATCGGGTCTAAAGATCCTCGCCTTCGGCTCGGATCTTTATCCACCGATATAACACGCTCTCTCGTTCTTTATACATTACATAGCAAATTCAGTTAACGTTGTCGCGGAAACAAGTCTAAAGCCTAAAGCTCTTTGAGAGCGGAATCATTACATTTTTTTCATCGTACACATTAATTACAATAAGAAACTCACTGTATGCTTGCAAATTCTACAACTTGGACACATATTCCTTAATTTCTTAGATAGCCTACAGCGAACGTCTGTTGCGTAAAGCATAAATATAAATGAAAGCTTTTAGGGCTTATTTTCAGCGACAACGTTAATTGAAATAGCTATATATTGATATAGAATAGTAAAAAAAGAACTCATTTATATGTTTATTGTGTGCAGTGGCTAATGAGCATGAAGCTTTCGAGTTAGCCACTGCTATTTGTAAAACTATATGAATTTGTTTGGTAATGAAACTTTAAGCGAATGGTGTATTGGTATTATCAAGCAGTGATACTTGGGTGGTGAACAACAAACACTAATTTCTTGAGTTTTATGACGTCATCACGAGACTAAAAACAGACAATTCTTATAATCGAAACAAAGATATGAGGTAATCGACTTCCGAGATGCATTTCATTTGCAACACACAAAGACGAGGCTACGTGCATAAAGCTCAGTCGTTCGTAACAAGACAAATGTTTTAGCACATAGCCTCGTTCTCAATACTTTGTTTCCGGCAGGTGAAGCATATCTCGGAACTGGACGATTGCATCGCTTCCTGAATAAACAGAAAGGTGTTGCGAGTGCTGTGCGCAAATTAATTTAGAGCACACAGTGATTGACCAGAACACGAGAGAGGTTTCGAGTATTGTGATAAATCGCCAAGTGATCTAAATCTAGACCCAACAAAGTGGACAAATTCTCTTTTTTTTTTTTACTATTTTAACTCCACTGGCCTATGCTGTTGAATATAAATTTTGATTAAAAACTCAGCTTATATGATTCCTACGTTTTAGCAAATTCACTTTCGGGCTTATGTTTTCAGTTTTGTTCTTTATTTTTTCATGTAGTTATTTGTTTTATGAAATTAACGAAAAAAGAAAAGAAGAAAAAAGAAAAGAAAACGTTCCTCCATAGCTGACTCAAACTCTACTTTTCTGCACCAATGTTCGTAGTTTTCTTGTGTGATTTGCCCGGGTGCAGATTTTTTCGGACAACCTTCGAGAATCCGTATATGTCCCAAGACTATTTCCAAAGGTAATCTTAAGAGCAAGCGCGGGGCTAAATACGGTCATGATAAATTGGCCTATGACATGCACAAACAGCCCAAACAAACTTATATGTGGAGGAAAAATGATAACCAATTTACTACAATACTGGTACTAGCTTCTTTTCTCATATATACTAACCGGCTCAAATAATTCACAAAATGGACTTCTTCTTACCTTCATTAGTATTACAAACCACACCGGCAAATATCTTATCCGTGCAACCACTTCCCGACCAACCCCTGTGAGGACAATCTGCAATTGACGTTTCTTTACCACAGCATTTCACGGAACCAAAGACCATTGTTGGCACCCACATTGGCTTGCGGTGTCTAAGTGCTTTCTTAGCAGTTTTGTAGCCAAGCATTCGACAGATCACGTGAGCGTTATTAATATCCCAATGAACAGCACATACTCTTCCCCAGGTCCCCAAATACTTTATTTCCACTTCTCCACGAGTTCCAGTCAGACGAACTTCAACCGCTTTGTCCTCTGAAAAACAATTGCGAGCGGTATAACTCATTTGTTTCTTCTTTTTTGTGTGGTCACATTTGATAAAAAATAATTAATTTTAATAATAACAATAATGGAACTTATATAGCGCATTTCACAACATCTCAAAGCGCTTTACAATGTAGAAATCCTAATTCTCTCTCACACATTTCTTACTACATTAAATATTCTAAACACCCAACTCTCAACTCACCAGTTTGTTTTTGGTGCAAACAGGAAAACACCCGGCACCCGGCAGAAAAACCCTCGAAGCAAGGGAGAGAACGAACTAACAAACTCAACTCACGCGAAGTGCCCCGTCCGGGAATCGAACCAGGGACCACAGCGGTGAGAGGCAAGCGGTCCAATCACTCGGCCACCCTTGCTCCCTTTAATTTTTGAGCACAAATTCACACATCTTAAGCCAAAGTTGTGATTATATTGGACAGTGCATTTGTTACGTTCTTGTTGTGTTACCTTGTGTTAAACTATTTCCACATTCAACTGATGCATCGCTCGTGTGATCACAGGTCAATGAACCTTGACTACACTGCTCAATAGATGTTTCACATCCAGCACATTCTAGCCAATTAGGATAAATAGGACCAGTTCCTTTGACTTTAGCAGTACCAAATGACACTGCTCTGGAGTATTTCAACATTCGACACACCACAAAAGCATTCGGTAAGTTCCAGCCAATGTCACAGACCGTGCTCCATGTACCATTTTTTGTTCTCACTTCTACACGGCCATCGTGTGCAGTTGTACCGTTCTTTAAACGGACTTCGATAGCACCTTTGTTGTCTGAATTAAGGTAATATATATTTTTTATCATCTCATTTATCTACAATTACTAAGTATTCTGAGGAAACTATTAGAGAGATCAATCAATGGAAGAGTTAAGGTGGCCCGCGACTATTTATTTGCTTGAGGTATCTAAATTATTAGATATCACATATTCTATCATCATAATCCATGGCGATTTCTAAGATTTTTTCTATGTTTTGTGAATTGAGTAGCATTTATAAAGATATCGCCGATACTACAAAATGCCATTTTTAGAGAAAATGCTCATAATTCCCCAAAATCAAAATGATGTATTTCATATTATATTGAGCAAGTGGCAAGTTCTCAGTGAGGATTATTATAAGTAATACCATGACCCTAAGGGATATTACTGATTAAATGTCCCCGAAGCCGAGGGAGGTTTAGTGGAAGTCCCGAGGCCGTAGGCCGAGGGACTTTTACTAAACCTCCCGAGGTTGAGGGGATATTTAATCACTAATATCCCGAAGAAGTCATGGTATTACTTTGTAATACCATGATCACCGAGGAAATAAACGAAAATATACTTCGCTGTTTGTTCATCCAAAACTTGAAAATACTATACAATTCTTTTACCAGTTGTGCGTAACCCTGTCCTCTGGGGACTTTCGAAAATAGATGTCTTTGTTATATACTTACAATGAACAAGTATTTATAGGTTGTTAATCAATTCGAAAGCTAAATGCTTTCTTTGTGTCGTTATGCTCATGCGCAAAATAGAATGCATAGATCCCACACGCGTAAGAGTGTGCAGTGGTAAGAGGTATCGGTGCGTTAGAAAGTTATAGGGTTTCGGGACAGCGTGCAAAGTTGTCCCGATCGTCCCGATGATTGCGTTAAATGAGGGACAACCACTCATGAATAACATGAGGGACGATTAGTTCTAATCGTCCCTCATTAATTATGGATGAGGGACGATTAGTTCTAATCATCCCTCATTCATAATTAATGAGGGAATATTAGGACTAATTTTCCCTCTTTCTATTCATGAGGGAGGGATGTTAGCGATTGAACGTCCCTCCAAAAACAATAGATCCCGAGGTGATCATGGTATTACGTTACCAACAAGATTGTTTCAGATCATTCTAGTCCTAAGATGTCGCTGAACATAAGTGTGCTGAATTTAGGGCTTAATATAGTGTAACGTAATTTAAAACTTTAGACAAAATTTTAGACAAAACGCAAAGAAAATAAACACGTTACCTGTCGTTGAAAGTCTACTGTCACTTACAACTTCAGAAACTTGAGTGTGAATTGTAGAAACATCCGGGAAAGGAGCAGCAAGTGCGATCGTCCAGCAAACGGAGAGACATTTCCCTGGGGATGTACTCTTACAAAAGTGGTAGGGGTGCTCAACGGACCTTTTGGCCGTTCGTACCTTTTAGGGTTTCCGGTTCATAGCGTACCTTTTAATCTAGGGTCAGGATAACGAAAATCACATGAAGATTATTTAGAACGATCTCACATACAAATATTCTTAATTAACAATGTGGTTGTACCATTTAGGGCATAAAATCGGCATCTCCAATAATTTGTGCGTACCTTTTAGGGTCATTGTCAATACCCTCCGTCGATCACCCCTACCACTTTTGTAAGGGAGAACCCCCGGGAGATATTAGTTGTGCAAATATAACAGACTTAATAATATTCTGTCTTTAAAATATTCCGCCAATTTCTTTCCTTTTAATTTTAAAGTACGAAGAAGACGAATATATCAACAAGTCTTTTGCAAAGCGCCATTCCTTTTGCTAAATACGAAATGGAGAAATTTGTTGTTCTAACTCAGCACCGAAGAAGGTCCATCTTTGAAGCATCAAACCCTCATGGTTTCTAAATATATTCAAACTCTAAACATCGAGATGGCATTTGTAAGATCGGCGATATCTCAGTCTATAAATGCTAATCAATTCGTAAATAATTTCTATTTCTTTGCAATTCAATAATTGAGAGTTCAGTATTCCAAAAATCTTGGAAATCATCAAAGATCATGATGCTGAAAGATGCGACTGATGAAATTTACACCCGTCAACCAAATAAATTGGGGCGGGCCACCTTAAATATCGAGAATCGGGATTTTGCATAGTCCATGGGATGTATGTTGCTAAAGACCTCGTTTCTCGATATTTAACTTGGTGTTTGATTGAAGAGGTTTTAATTCAAAAACATTCCCAAAGGATGTCAACGATCTCATCATTGTTACTTTTAAGTAAAATTCACAGAAGGAAATATTCGACAATTGCTTTTTAATTTCAAATTCACTAACAAAAACCTATTCAGACTTATAATAATTTAACTTATAGTTTGATGTCTTTTTGACACGTTCTAATTGCCGGTAATAGCCCTTGAAATAAAACCTTGTTATATATTATGCTAGACCAGCTGACTAAGACGCAACAAGATCAAAATCATGCAACGTTACATTCCTATTGAAAAGGATTTTGATAAAGAATTAAAAAATTCGCTCCTTTTTACGAGTCTTTGATTTTGTTAATGAACGTCGACTGGCTTTGGAATAGTTTAAAACGACACGGAAAGCGTTTTAAGGTCCGGATCGCCTGCCTAGTATAGCATGCTCTGCGCATGCGTACCTCTTTAGTTTGGTCGCGTATTTGAAAATTGGACAATTTTTGAGAGTTCTCGACGTTTTATTGATGCACACTTATCACACGCCTATGCATGCCACCTTGTGTTTCTTTTGTACAACGGCGAAAGATGACAAGATGTCGGGTTGAACCTTGAATTGGTCAAAAACGTGAATTCTTATTGGAACAAGATTTGACTGATAAATAACGCATACCTTTTATCAACAGCAACAATGAAAGGAAGAACATCAATCGAGCCATCTCAGGTAGATCTAGATAGTAAATACTAAGATAAATAGTCACATCATTGACAAGAAAGGTACGATTAAAAAACAACAACAACAACAACAACAACAACAACAAAACGATTTAATTAGACCGATTCCATAAAATAATCAAGACTGTATACTATATGCCGATTCGCAGCGGATCACATATCCAACCAAACTGTCTAAGCTTCTCAAACAAATTGGTAATTCATGACTCTATTGGCCAACGGAATGTTTGATATGATTTGGTCAGAACCGATGTAAAGCTAATTAGAGCTACACGGAAAGGAAAGAAGTCAAAACAACAATAAGAGGTCATTCAAAATGCAGAAAATATTTTTTCAGGTAAATAATTCGTGGCTGAACAAATGTTAACGAACAAAGTTTTGCGCGGTTTCCGGCAACATATTAATGAGTTTGTATAATCTCGTAAAGTTAGGATAACTTACTCTGTAATACATAAAATGTTCTAGCAAATTTCACAGAAAACAGGAAAATTATATAAACTAAAGCGATTTTAAAACGGCATTATCGGTTTATAATGACGGCTAGTTGGGAGAAATATATTCGGTATTGACGGAGTCGCGCCCCAACGCCGTCATTACCTAAAAGCTACAGGATCATCGTCGAAAAGTGACGAAACAAAGGTCGGTTTACTGCTAAAGTTGGTGGGAACCCTGTGCTGTGTGTGCTGGGGGAAAGCCAAGATGGCGGACCAATAAAGAGCACAAGACAATCCAACACAATCTATGCGTTTTCTTAGCCATCGGCCATTACACTCTTAGGTTATGTGTGGTGGTTTCTGATAATTTGGTAATCATTTCTGTAAGATATGTAGGGGCCAGATTGTTGATACATTTAAACATGAGAGCTGCCACCGTCAAGCCCCAACGAGTTTGGAGCGGTTCCCAGTCCAAAGAGTTAAGGAGGCTTCCTACAATTTCTCTAGTGCTCGACCGGTCAACTTGAAAAGGCTTTAGTTCTACATGAAAGCACCCACAGTTATGAACTTTCGTCCACTTACTACATAAAGACTGAAGTTTGTAATGGTGTGTGTTTTATTTACATCGGGGTTACCATAGCGACGAAACGATGACGTCGCCGTTTTAGATCCCAAGCAATTTTATGGATTTTCCGACCTAAACTTTTAAAACGACACTCAAGGCTTTAATATTTAGGACTTTGACTAGCAGCATACGAATTTTGGAGAGATTCGTATAAACGGATTTTCAGTTATTCGAGGCGCTATGCAAAGTCATTGAATATGTATATTCTGCCGCAATCAAGGTCATTATTAGCATTCCACAGGGGGTTCTTAGGCCCTTGGGGTTTGAGCTGCATTCTCATTGGTTTAGGAATGGTACTTAAGTAAAGGACGCTCTCTTTCCCGCGTATTGAGCAAGATAGCCTAACAGCGTCGTGGCGTTTTTGTACTTTGGAAATCAACCCCGGCTTAAACTTTCATTGCGATCAAGTCCCACAAGTTCCTCAAGCTGATGTTGTAGCTGTCCTCCTTACTGATGAACCAGCTCTGCCGTCAACAGAGGCTGTAGTGCAGAAGTAAGAGAATTTGTTCCATTTTGTGGAGCTAGCTTCGCTTTGATTGAATGTCGGTTCAGTGCATGTTCTCAGTCGTTGAATTTCGTAGAATGGCCCGTGATCGAGGCAATGATTGTAGATTTCTTTACTGAAATGCTGGCCCGTGATGGGGGCAATGTTTGCAGTTTTCTTGTACCGAAATGTTGGCCCGTGATCGAGGCAATGATTGTAGTTTTCTTTACTGAGATGTTGGCCCGTGATCGAGGCAATGATTGTAGTTTTCTTTACTGTTGGCCCGTGATCGAGGCATTAATTGTAGTTTTCTTGTACTGAAATGTTGGCCCGTGATCGTGGCAATGATTGTAGTAGTTTTCTTGTTCTGAAATGTTGGCCCGTGATCGTGGCAATGATTGTAGATTTCTTTACTGAAATGTTGGCCCGTGATCGTGGCAATGATTGTAGTTTTCTTGTACTGAAATGCTGGCCCGTGATCGAGGCAATGACTGTAGTTTTCTTGTACTGAAATGTTGGCCCGTGATCGAGGCAATGATTGTAGTTTTCATTACTGTTGGCCCGTGATCGAGGCATTGATTGTAGTAGTTTTTTCTTGTACCGAAATGTTGGCCCGTGATTGAGGCAATGATTGTAGCTTTTCTTGTATTGAGTTGATGGCCGCGATCGAGCCTGTGAGTTATTCATTGTTATCAATGCTCTTTTTAGGATCCAAATCAGTTATTGGATCTGGAAAATCGGCTGAGAAGTCTCGAACGCTTACAGGAAGTTAATGTAGATGTCATGTTATCGATCGAAAATCCTTTTTGAAGCCCGTGATCGTGGCGAATGCGAGTCTTTGCGTATTTACAATTCGATCCGTGATCGTGGCGATTGTGTTTTTAAATTTGGCCCGTGATTGTGTGGCGGTAATTGTTAGCTTTGTTTCTTTATGTTTCTTCAATTTTGCCCGGCGTGATCGTGGCGGTTGTTTAGCTCTGTTTTCTTTATGTTTTCAATTTGGCCCATGCACGTGATCGTGACGACTATGAGTTCTTTCTTTACAATTTGGCCCGTGATCGTGGTTTTCAGAGCTATTATTTTGTAAACGCAGCGTTTTTTACGAGTATAGTGTTTTGGAAAGCTCGATAATTATTGTAAATGGCCTGTGATCTTGGCTTGTGTATCTCTATCAATTGCAAGATATTTAGCTTGACCCTGCTAATTTAGGGTAATTACGATCATTCTCATTTCTATACCTCTTTTCGTCCATTATATTAGTTGTCGCTCAATTGAATTTGTTTTGTTTTGTCTTATTTGTTAGGGCTGGTTCTATTTTTCTCCTCGTTCTGGGTGAGTGACTCTCATGGGTCAGTCTTTATCTGGACTGCCCTGTGGACGTTCCGTTCCGGGTGTGTGTAGTTGCTCTCTCCTGATCGGGGACCCCATCCTATTTTTTCTTTTTTGCTTTGAAGTGTATCTATTTAGAGACTTTTTTTGTTCTAGCAAATCGTTGTTTTTTTTTGCGCCGGATTTATTTGTAGGTGAATGTATGTCAAGAGAAGGCGGAGAGATCATTCATATACATTTTCTTTTCCTCTGTGGGAAAAGTTGTTGACAATTAGCAAAAAATTGAGATCTATTCAGTATTCGTCGAAATCAAATTGGATTTCGATGGATGAGGTCCCCGTTCAGGAGGGAGCTGCAGATGACATGCCCATATATATGAAATGTTGTCATCAAAATTTGTCGTGACCCTGTCGAATTTCATGTGTGGTCTTCATGATAATGCTTTCTTCTGTCAAGAGATTCTGGTGAATCACACTGAATTTGATTGGTTTCTTATTGGATTCGGAACAAAGTGGACGTTACAGAATGTCTGTATCAATTTAATGGTTCATTTAAAGGCGTGGTATTCAAGAAAGATCCCACCAAAAGTAATCACGCTTTTTGCAAGAATTTGTTGGTTTTGTAACTGAGTCTATTTTGAAACGCATGAAGATGAGAGCAGTAAGGATGTGGTGAGGGGTTCGTCAGGTGCAGCCACCGTTTGTGGTTTTACCTTTGACAGTGGAACCCTCCAAACCAAATCTGTATCTAGAGGCTAAGGTCGTTTCGTGGATCTTTGAATGGAGGACTGCCCTTTCACATGGTTGTTCTAGGGGCGAGAGTACCGGCCTTTCACCGCTGTGGTCTGAATTCGATTCCTGGCTCGGGCATTTAGATCATTAATTTGTAAACAGGTGAATGGAGGTCAGTATGTGAGTTAAGTGATGTATGCAAAATATTTAATGTAGAGGGAGTGAGTGTGAGTGACAGCAGAAGAATAGCCACTACGTAGATCTCCTGTAGATTCTATTTAGAATAAAACCTATCTGATGTGCGGTAGCTGTATAAAGACTCGTATATGACCAAGTGTGGCGATAAGTCGGCAAACGATCACTACAGAGGGAATCTCAAGACTATTTTGGTATTGAATGGATCGGAATCGGTGGTGGTTTGTTTACGCGACTTTTCCGTTTTGTTGGAAAGAATCCCCCTATCTCTCATTCCATTTGCTGGGCTGCCTCTTGATTTCTGACATGGCTTTGCATGGCATTCCACGTTTTGTCTATAATGATGGCAATTTTAATGGTGAATTGTGACCTCGTCAGGCCCATGCTGAATGCCCTTTTCATTTCGTTCGGATTCGTTTAAGCTTGCCGCAGTCACGTGAACAGCTGGTATAGTGGCCAATGTTTTTGTGTGCTTGGGTTCTACTATTAGTTTATCCAAGTCGGTATTAAGCCCAAGTTTTGATATGTCCTCGAATCTTGTTTTCCGGCCGTGAACGTTTGTCGTGTTGCCATTTTCGATCATCGTGTCCGATTTGTATTCTAGACGTTTCAGTATACATGGTGGCTGATTTTGATGCAAGAATGGGACCTTTTGACATTGTTTTGAAACTTTGTTCCAAAGGCAATCGGAATGTGTTGCTGTCTCCGTCCAAGTGTGTGTTTTTCATCGCGTCCTTTTGACATTTTGCGTTAAATTTTCACCTGTCAAGTGACCTGTTTTTCACAAAACGTGTTGTCTTAGACGTTACCAAGGGTTCCCAAGTTGTTACAACCATCAGTATCTTGTGCCAAGTGTAGCCATGCCGTTGAGGAAAATTTTAACTTCTGCCATTGTGGTTATCACACAAGGGAGATTTATTTAGTGAGAGGGCGCCTAACGTACATCCTTGTTTCAATTTCTTTCCTTTCTCTGTAGCTTTAATTAGCTTTACATACCCTTAAAACGGAGCACTGATGGAAAGAGGGGGTTAAAATGAACGCACCGTCGATTTCAAGTTTATCAGTTACCCAAATTACTGTCACGAGTTATCGATGTAAAATTTGGTCGCTTTACTTTACTTTACTTTACTTTACTTGGAAATTGATTTTAAAAATATATATTTACACAGCATACTCAAATAGTTTACGTTAACTAGCGCGGGTTTCTAACAGAAAGTGAAGTGCTGCGAGCTCATTAGTACTGTATATTGTACGAGGCTTTAAAAAAACTTATTAATTCAGCGAAAAGTTTGCCCCAAAAAACTCGTCTATTCGAACATGACAATGTCTTCCCTTGGAAAACGTCACAAAAGTGTTCGTGAGTTTGATGAATATTAGTGCAGTACAAAGATATGGCGTGGGGTCAAAAGTGCTTTATAGTAAATAAGCAACAAATTTCTTCCTCAATTTACTGATCACAAACACTCGGCTAATGTTAGCAATCATTAAAAAAATAACTTATTGATGTATTGATAAGTGGCCCTAGCAGCTAAAATAGTACTTGATAAATATCTTTTGTTACAGAGACTCTAACAAAGAATTGTTGTTTTACTCCTTGCGGTATAAATATATGTAGATTTAATTTTTGAACTACTGAGAGTAGTCTGCGTAAGCAAAATTTCGATTTACCAGAAATTTTAGCAATATCATGTGGCTTTCTAAAGAGATTTTACCTCTCTGAGGACATTCGAATGCGACATATCTGAACTTATCATTTATCGACTTGCTTCGATCGATTGATCAACGACCATGAGAAACTTATAAAAGAACATTGTCTTCCCGAGAAATATCATTAAATAGCTCGTACGTGACCTTGTTGAGTACTTCCAAGAGCATAAAACAATGGATTTAGTGGATTCCCGGAGTATGATATAAACTGTGAATAACAATGACAGCTTTTCGACAACTTTCGAGCCGTGATATAAATTCAGCTGATTATTCCAAGCGTATCATACCATAGCTGGAAAGAGCATATCAAAATCAGTAAAACTGTATGAAAACACTTACAGTTATCAAAGAGCCACAAACAAATTTCGATTTTTGAAAATTCGTATCTCCTTGAGTTTTCAACTCATGTCCTTCAAACTTCACAGTTTTACTGATTTTGATATGCTCTTTCCAGCTATGGTAATTGTTTTTAAGTTTGGGAACTTTTGGAATTACATGAAAAAGCCGTTAGTATGAAATGACTGTAGCTATTCACAAAATACGTCATTTACACGATAAGATTGCAGAATACGTCTTGGTAACAGTCATATTCGGATTCAGCATGAAAAATTAGTTTAGAATAGTTATGTTACCAGCCTCTACCCCAAAATGCCTCCGGCCAGGTATCTGATTTTTCGAAAATGAGCCTTGTCTATCCCTATTTCTTACTTTTTTTATGCAAAAATTCAATATTCCCTACAGATATTTTAATCAGCATCCTTTATGTAATATTCCGTTTCTAGCCCCGTTTAAAATGATTAAAAATAGCATTCATATGGGTGAAAATTATATAGCCGTTGGTTCAAGTTACAATTTTTGAAGTCTTAAATGCCAGTGTCATGGGGCATAAGTTAAAGTGAACGTGCTCATCTTAAGCATCATTGAGTGATGTTGCATTGTAAACAGTCGCCATGAATATTAAACATTTTGATTAAATTTTAAGAGATCTTATCAACTATGACATCGCCAACAATGAACAACGGCAGGTGCGGATAATTTTTCCTTCAAGGAATAATTGATTACCGTCGGAGTTTTGGGAACACAAATTTGTTTCTATCTTGCATTAATTAATTCTTTCAGTTATATGTTTTGTTTTACCCTCAGAGTTAATGTTAGCATAATGGTATTTTTTCAATCACCCACAAATAGAACGGGTTTCTAAATCGGAGATCAGTCGCCCCTGGCGTTCCTCGAGAAACGTTAAAAATTTGGGTCTGGTCTAATTTTCTTTAACGATAAACGATTTTGTAACATATATCCAATACCTTCCTCGAAAATGCACAAGGAAAGAGCATGAAATAGTCAACAGTGCGACTTATTCGATTCCCAGCTGTGACCTTTTAAATTCCGTGTAGCCATAAATAGCTATAACTATATCATATACAATATATAAAGATCATGGTCTTCATAAGTTCTTGGCTCTCTATTGTTACAATACTCTCAGACTACAGTAGAGCTGAATCTCTTTTGACTGCTTTTATTACACGACTAACTCAATACAGATATTTGATACTTGTATGTCACTTATGTAAGATTGCGTGACGCATGGTATATTGTAACATCCTTCCCACTTTGATAAGCTTGATGTGGTACTAATAACTAATAACTAATTGCTATGATCAATGTCCTAAAGGTCCTTATTGGGTCTTATCCTAATCAAATCAAATCTAATCAATCTTTTAAATCTAAAATGTAACATTAACAGTTGGATATGTATAAAGTGTTTACTGTGTTGTTCCATAAGACTTTCTATTTAGGCAAATAGTCCTGTAGATATGCAGGGGGTCTCCTAACACGTTGGGGTCTTGGTTGTTGTGGTGTACTGCAAGGTTCCATTGATGGGGGTGCACCTGCTGCTTGTTGTTCAGAACCGCTGGGCGAGGGCACTTGGGTTGCTGGGCTGTTGACCTCGGTACGTTCTACTGGTTCAGGGATGGGAGGTCTCTCTTTGGTGTTCTTCAAATGGTACCGATTCCTTCTGTAGGTTCCTCCATCTGGTGTTTCGACAAGGTACGACCTTTCGTCGAGCCTTGTCGCCACAAATCCCTTCCTCCATTTCTTTTCTCCCAACTGGAAGGGTTTCATTCTAACCACTTCACCCTCTTCTAGGGGCGACAGGTCACGAGCACTACGGTTATAGTTCCTAGCTTGTGTTTCCTGCCGTTTTTTCAGCTCTGTTTGTGTCTCTTGGGCCGAGACAACTTCTGGTTTAAGCAGAGACTTTGTTGTTGGGAGGAGTGTTCTTGTTCTCCTGTTCATGAAGCGCTGCACCGGGCTAGAGCTCATGCCTTGCGTGGGGGTATTCCTGTACTCCAGGAAAGCTAAGTTTGGATCTGTTCCAGCGTCGCGGGCCTTTCTCATGAGATCCTTCGCCTTCTTAACAGCAGACTCTGCTTTGCCGTTGCCTTTGCTGTTGAAAGGGCTGCTGGGGTGATGTTCAACGTCCCAATCCTTCACAAACTTCTGAAATTCAGCTGATGAGAATTGAGGCCCATTGTCGCTGATAAGACGATCGGGGCACCCATACCGGGCGAAATGGCTCCTAAGCTTGTTGACCACTGATTTGGTTGAGGAAGATGGTAGCTTATCTACTTCCCAGAAGTTGCTGTAATAATCTACAGTGATGAGGTACTCCTTCTTGTCGAATTCAAACATGTCCACACCAACTTGTTCCCACGGTCGTGTCGGAAGCTGGTGGGGCATCAAAGTCTCCTTCTGCTGACTGTTCTCATATGTACGGCATGTCTCACACACTGCTACCATTTCTTTGATTTCAGCAGACATTCCTGGCCAAAAGACCGTTTCGCGGGCTCGTCTGAGACACGATTCCGCGCCCAGATGTGATGCATGGAGCTTTGCTTTCATATCGTGGCGCAGTCGGGTTGGTACAACTATTCTTTGTCCACGAAAGATGACGCCATCCTGGAGCGCCAACTCGTCCCTTACACTGAAGTAGGGGGTTACTTCCGCTGGTACGTCTTTCCGTTCTTCCGGCCAGCCAGTGAGGATCACATCCTTAAGAGCTTGTAGTGTTCTATCTTCCTTAGTTGCCTGCTGTATCTCCCTTAGCTTTGAGTTGGAGACTGGTAAAAAACTGGCAGCACAAACGTGTTCAAATTCTGCTCCCGATGGATGTTCCGTCGTAGGTAGGTATGCCCGGGACAGGGTGTCTGCTAGGTGCATATCCTTCCCGCACCTGTATTGTACGTCAAAGGAATACTTTTGAAGCCGCATCATCATACCTTGGAGACGCTTCGGTGCAGAGGCGAGAGGTTTTTTGAGAATTGACTCAAGTGGCTTGTGGTCGCTTTGCACTCTGACTTTCCGTCCATACGTGTAGTGGTTAAACTTCTCCAGCGCGAAAACAATGGCAAGCATTTCTTTTTCAATCTGTGCGTATCTCTGCTCCGTTGGAGTTAATGCTCTGCTGACGTATGCGATCGGTTGGCCATTCTGCATTAGTGCCGCACCTAGACCTTTTGTGCTAGCATCACACTGGACTTGCAGCTCCAGGTTGGGCTCGAAATAGGCCAGAACTGGTGCATCTGTCACCAGTTTCTTGATCTCCTCGAGGGCGTTCTCTTGTTCGTCTGTCCACTGGAATTCTGTGTCGAGTCGGGCGAGTCTGCGCAGGGGCTCCATCTTGTCTGCAAGTCTTGGTAGGAATCTGGCAAGATAGTTCACAAAGCCATTTAGGCGCTGTATGCCCTCGGCATCTTCAGGGCGGGGCATCTCAAGGACTGCTCTGGCTTTCTCAGGGTCAATTTTCAGACCTTCGCTTGTGAAGACATGGCCCATAAAAGTAACTTCTTTGATTCTCAGCCTTAACTTGTTCTTGTTAAGGGCAATTCCACGTTCTCTGCATCTTTCAAGCAAGGCTTCTAGTTTGCGATCATGATCCTCGTTGGCTTCCTCTTCTGTCTCGCCAACACCATAGACTAGAATGTCGTCGGTTATGTTCAAAAGTCCATCTAGCCTGTCTAGTGCCTGATTCACTCGCTTTTGGAATATCTCGCTCGATGCACACAAACCAAATGGCAGCCTGTTCCATTTGTACCTACCAAAGGGGGTGGAAAACGTTGTAAGCAAGCTTGACTCCTCGTCCAAAACACAGTGCCAGTAGCCTGCAGTCAGATCCACGGTGGAGAACACTTTTGCACGTGATAGCTCTGGTAGCAAATCATCCAGCACCGGCAGTTGATACGTTTCTCGCTTCAATGCCTGGTTCAGATGTCGGGGGTCAATGCAAACTCTTAGTTGACCTGACTTTTTGGTGGTTACAACAACACTGCTCACCCAGCTTGTAGGTTCGTCTACTGCAGCAAGAACTCCTAGCTTCTCCAGACGGTCAAGCTCATCTTTAAACTTTGTCTTTAATGCTGTAGGGACTCGTCGAGGTGGCGTTATAACTGGTTGTGCGGTTTCATCAACCTGCAGATGTACTGTTCCAGGCAGGGTTCCAAGTTCTCTGGAGAACACATCATCATAGCGTCGTATAAGATCATCCTTAAGTAACACATGGTCGACATCTTCACTGACCTTCACATCGGGGGGTGGAACTGCAATAAAATTATCTGCATGCACAGTGAGTAGCTTCATTTGCTGCGCAGTACGTGCACCAATTATCGGTGTCAGGTTGTCGTTTACAACAACAAACTCGACTGAAAACTTCTTTCCACTCTTGGGATTTTTAACAATCAAACGCGTGACTCCAAGCGGCTTTAGTTCCGTTCCGTTCCACATTTTTAGGGTTTTCGTAGTAGGCTGTACGTCACTTCCGTTGGCATGTTTCTTAGTGATGATGTTTACAGACGCGCCACAGTCAATTTGAAAGCTGACCTTTCGTTTGTTAATTTCCATCTCAGTGTAAACAACCTTTTTGAAACCGGAGTCTCCGTTAATGGCATTGATGTTAGGATTCGATTCTTTTGTTGTGATACCGGAAAGAAAATCGTAATCACTGTCGTCGCTGTCATCACTGTCGTCGCGATCGGACTCTTGTTGCGAAATTCCGTGTATACCGCGTTGGTCTTGTTTTCGGCACATTTTCGCGAAGTGATTTCTGCCGTTACACTTCTGGCATCGTTGTTGCCACGCTGGGCAAAGTTCCTTTTGCATCGGGTGTTTTCGTCCGCAGAATTTACACTCTCGGGGTCGTTTATCGTGGTTTCTAGGCACTTGTTTTTCTACATTCCAATCATTCTTTTGATTTCCAACAGATTTCCGGTCACGTCTCGACTGTTCAACAACTCGATTTACATTATCACTACTACTGCTGGCTCCTGAGATATTTTTAAGATGAGATGCTGCTGCCTCTGAACTTCGGCACAAATCGATGCATTTTTTTAGATCTAAACTTCTTTCTTGCAACAACCGCTTACGTATGCTTTGGTTGTACACACCGAGGACAATACGATCTCTGAGTAAGCTTTCTGACAGGCATTCACAAAATCCACACGTTTTGGCAAGCGATCTCAAGGCGGCTACGTACGCGTCGATAGTTTCGTTTGGTTCTTGTGATCTGCTGTTAAAGACATATCGCTCGTATGTCTCGTTGACTTCACCGATCGTGAATTCGTCAAATTTTTCGATAATTTTGCTCAGGTTTTTTCGCTCGTCATCGCTCGCGAAAGATAGGCCATTAAAAATCTTTAGAGCATCGGGGCCAATACAATGCAGAAATAACGCTACCTGGTATTCCTCGGCTTGAGCTTTGAGGTTTGTAATGATACTGTAATTCCCCCAAATTTGTTTGTAAGACTTCCAGTTGTCAGCGATATTGCCATTGACTTGGAGATGACCAGGGGGCTTTATCCCTTGAATCAGTGGAGGTTGTGAGGGCGGTTCGTCTGCCATTTATCATCTATCAATCGTACACTTACAACTTTCGGCGTCTTAGGTTCAGAACGTTGCCACCATGTTACAATACTCTCAGACTACAGTAGAGCTGAATCTCTTTTGACTGCTTTTATTACACGACTAACTCAATACAGATATTTGATACTTGTATGTCACTTATGTAAGATTGCGTGACGCATGGTATATTGTAACATCTATATTTCTCTTTGTTCAACTTAAAGAAGAGTACCATGAGTATGGAACCGAAATATAGCTTATTACTATCCTCAAGCTAGGGGCCAATCCCTGTTGGATGGCAAGAATCTTTCTGTCTCGACTGAGGATTTTGGTTCTTTTTATTTTAATATGATGTTAGTATATATATCTGGGTGATTGCCCTCGAGCGTGGATAATATCTATGATAAAGCAAGCCATTATATTTAATTCATGATGACCAGGAAAATATGTTATGAAAGATCACCTGACACCGAGAATGAAGTGGAAGTTTGAATGAAAGATGCAGCGCTACAAGGACCAAAATCTTTGAATAAAAGTAACTCTAGATCTATCTAAAAGACTATTGCAGAATCAAGATGTTTATATAGCAGTTCATTAGGATTAAAAATTTATAAAATGTCATTTTCCAAAGTATAGTATATACATGATCATTGAGACTTACAGTTTTAGCCTGTTTTTGAGCAGCAACGTTATAGGAAGAAGGGAAATCGATCTCGTGATCAGCCCAGCAGTTGACAACTCAAGTTAAATTCTTAACAAACACGCCTCGTTCAAATGAATAGATTTCCAAAGGTATGGATCAAACAAAAGTGCGCGCCGAAGCAGATTGAGGATTTTGTTCCGCATTGGAGCAGCCGGCTGGACTTTCGAATCCGAGGAGTCAAGAATGGCCGAATTTGTGTAAGAGATCAATTATTCGTCACTTACTAATTTCCTTAGAATCAGAATAGGGCCTAAAACTAGGCCGTTTCCATAAGTCCAATGTCTCCAATTGATATTTTTTATTTGAATAACAATAAATTGTTGTTATCATTATAAAGTCGTTCTATTCACTCCTTCTTTGGGCTTCCTGTGGTGGTCGCTTACACATCGACATCACCAGATATTAAATATTTGATCCGCGTCTCGAAATTCGGAGACCTCCAGTCAAATAGTTCATTTTATTATATGACAACCAGTGGTATACTGACGGATAGCAACATCGTAAAATTCATATCAACACTGCTTCCAGTGGCCAGTGGTAATATCAATGATATCTTTACATGTGAAGATATCGCTTTTCGACCAATCACGAGCCAGCATTTTCCCCTTCTCATGGCTTTCAGTTCAGGACGCGTTGGCGTTTTCATTGTTTACTTATTTAACTTCGGCCAAATCCCGTCAAAATGTGATCAAATTGTTTGTTAAGACATTTTGAAACGCGACTCAACTTTTGAGTCAAAACCGGCCTTTCATTCAAGTTCGCTCAGCAATGCGAAGAGACTGATAATACTATATTACTTGATATACTTGGACTGCAAGTTTCCAGCTTCGCCTACCACTTATATCTAACTTGAAGACTTTGGAAATACACCGAAGACTTGAAACTGAAGTTTTTATAGCCATGGTCTTGACTCCAAAACAGAAAAAATAACGATTCACTCGCATAGATCGGCTTGCTGTTTTGCCAACTCTGCATGCATTTGCAAGAGAAATTCAAGCATGGATTTAGAAAAGACAAAGGACTGGGCGACTCAAATGAGATGTTTGGTCAAACTGTAAGTTAAACACTGTTTTTTATGATTCTCTGTGGAAATTAACAGTAAGATTGAACTGTTTGAGCTTTTGATTGAACTAGTTGAGTTGTAGTTGACTTAAGTATAATTCCCTTGAAATAGAAGGAGAAATATGTCATGGTTGTGACCGGAAGTCGAATAAAACATCTTTTCTTTCAAAAAGTTCATATTTTAGGTAAAACGAAAAAGGTAATCTTTATTATGGTCGCTAAGCAAAGAAATGAATCATGTTCAAGTAATATTTTACCAATACATGTAACCTTATTGTGGAAATTTTGGAACTACGTGCGTTTGGAAAGCCATACTGAAATCAAACCCTTCAGCTATTTACAACCATAAATATATGCGTTCGAGAAATGTCATTTTTTTATATTTTTGAAATAAAAAATGGGGGTCAACGTATTTTGTTAAATATCCTTATAGTAGGGGAAAAACAACGCTTTTGCGAGAGAGGACTGGAGCGGGATTCAAAAATACCACTATCTATTGCTCCAAAGTTTCGAATTGTGGGAATTGCGTGTTTTAGCGTTTTTACGTGTACCCTCAATAAAAATGGCTACAAAGTCGTAAGAGCAATGAGAGTACATTGTCTTTGTTGTTGTTTTCTCATTTGTTATTCATTTTCTTACAGATTCAATTCACTGTTTAGTATTTTTGTTGGATCTTATTTATGATCTTTTATGTTTTCTCCTGGCTATGCCACTCAAAACTATTTAGATGGGCTGCTGCTTTTCAAAAGCTACAGGCTTACGTAAAGTCAGGATCATAACCAATCACTTTTTACTCAAATTGCTACTACCCCAGTACTCCATACCGACCTCACATGTATGAATGTTCCTACTCAAAGGTCTAGATAACGCTTAAATAAATACAGCCAAGAGAAAACATGAAAATCCTATTTCATTTTTCCTTATATCGTTGTAGGGCAACCAAGTGTTAACTTAAAGGACCCGTCCCGGCAATTTTTTACCTATTTTGGACAATTGCTGTTGAATCTTTGTCCTAGAAATAGTAATGCTGAAGCAGAAAAAAATCCTAAAAAACTTTCTAGCGAAGCGATTTTGCAATCAGAAATGGAGATATTTTTGGCGTGACTGAAAACGAACTGAAAATTTGTCACGCAACCGGTGACGTCACAGGTGTGTTATTTGATCTAGAGCAGTCATTGCAAAGCTGGGAAATTCACGGCACGTTTAATGGCATCAGTGAATGGAAAATTGTAGAAAATTGTATGTCATTTTAAAGACATAACATAACTTCGTCTGTTCAGTGCTAATGGCTAGCTCTCTTGCTGGTCAAAAGCGAAAGCGTAAGCCCGGCAAACGATGTGTTGTCATGTTCTGTGACAAAACAAATGAGGACGGTGTTAGTTTATATCAGTTTCCGAGGGATCCAAACTCGTGCGAGCAATGGAATAGGTTTGTTCTTACGAAGCGTGATAAAAAAGGTTGGACACGAGGAACGGGTCACATATGCAGTGACCATTTCTTGCCAAGCGATTACGAATGTTATGGGGCTAAATTGGCCGGCTTTTCTAGTAAACTCGTTTTAAGAAAAGGAGCAGTTCCATCGATTCAGCCAAATCCAAACCCTGAGCAACTTCAGAAGGCTCGTAAACTATCTTTTGGTACGCCAACGTCAGGTAGCAGCAGTATAGTTTTATCTCGATCGCACCCTGTGATTTACAGGGCCTGCCTGCATAGATCGAGGGGTGTCCACATCGGGGATTCTCTGCGCCATTTCTAGGGTGTTTTTGGCCAAAGTGATTAAAAGACTGCTGCTGGAGAGTAAAAGAAATAAGTGTTATATAATGTGTTGCAATGCCCCTCAAGTAGATTACGAAAAGTATACAGTTTGCTCTAATTGCCTGCGACGTGAAATTAAGCCCCCAGAGCCGAGGCCTTTAAAGTGTTGTGGTAGGCGAATGACCATAGAAGAAGACACTTCGGCCGTGTGTGAAATCTGTGGCCGTATAGTTTTTAATGCGGTGCCCTGTGCTACCTTTGGTCAATGTTATGCTAACGGCGGTCGTAAAAAGACGCCATATAAGAGAATTATTTACTTTAGAAAGTGGATGCGAATTATTTTAGGTTTAGAGCCAGTCTATGTTGATAAGAAAACCTTACGGCAGATAAAAGCTCATCTCAAAGAACCCACGCCACAGGGTTTGAAAAAGACTCTAAAAAAATTAAAGCTACAAAAATATAATAATGGCATTTCTTATATTTTGTCAGAAATAACCGGAGAAAAAATTCCCGACGTTTCTATGCAAATTATGCGTAGGGCCGAGAGTATGTTTATTCAGCTGCGGGGGGAAATCCCTTATTACCCTGACGTCATCTACAAAATATTTTATGAAATCGACCCCAACCACCTCCTATTGAGATGGATTCCTGGTTGATGACTCATCGGGACTTCCCCTTTGAGAATAAAAAAGAGCAAAACTGGCTTTTTGGCCAGAAACCCCGTCGGGGAATAGATCGACTCGGAAGCTAATGCGTATTCCCCGACGGGGTTTTTTGACTTTGTCTTTGCGCGTGAAATCCCTCATCGCGAGGTTAAATCACAGACAACACTACGGAAACGGTCGGACTTACGGGGCTTATTTCATCCCGCGCCAGAGGTCCTGGGCACGACAGACATATAGGTCGGACTTACGGGGCTTATTTCATCCCGCGCCAGAGGTCCTGGGCACGACAGACACGTACCCCACTAAGCATGAATAAATGGGAGGGCTACATTTATTCACATTTAGTGAGGGGCTGTGAAATGCGCCCGACGAGGCTCGAACCCAGAATCTCTGATGCCCTCCAGCTCAGAGATCCAAGGCTCTAACCGTTCGGCCACATCGCACAACCAATATTTTTTGACTCCAAAATAGTATTTATGTTAGACGCGTGACGTCATTGTCTGGTTTTTGACACATGCAAATTAAATCCTGTCTCGCTTCGCTGGAAGTGAATATTTAATGATTTAGTTTTTGTTTGATTTCTTGCATGGCTTCGCTGTAGATTTTCTTGCGTAGTTCGGGATCGTCTTTTTTAAAAACTTCGACGCTTTTTTGTCGTATTTCATTTTTTAATTGCTCGTATTTATTTGACTCGGCCATAATTAAAGCAAATTCATTCTCATCGATTCTGTTATTGTGGAGAGCTTTCGAAATGAGGTCTGAGATTGTATTTATTTTAGATTTGCATAACATTGTTGTTTTCTCATGTTTCGAAACCTTTTGGGTTAATTTTTTAGTCGCTACCGTGGCGACGGCTGAAATAATTCCACAGAGTCCCCCAATCGCGCTTAAAGGGATTCCTACTAGAATTCCTGGGCCTGTTAAAGATGTGGCAATCCCCGAAGTTGTTAAAAGGGCTGATAAACTACCGGAAGATAAAGCAATGGCATGGGTCACAGAGCGTGTTTTATTGTATTTTTTACGCACGCCGTCGTAATGTTTGACCTCGGCGCCTAATTCAGAAATGATCATATTGATTTTTTGAAGTCGAAAACTTTCTCCATCAGATATGACAGGGTATAATGGGGCAGAGGGTTCTTCTCGTATCACATCGGTCATTATATATAATGGTACAATACGAATGGCACAGATTTAGGACGGCCTACCCGCACGCCGATTTTAAAAAGTTCTCTGCCGGGCCTCAGAGTATTGAATTCGAATACAATGGAATTGCTGTCGATGTGTTTAGAGAAGATATTACGCCAGATGGACCTTTTCCAACGGCAGTGCATCACTATGGCGACGCAAAATTAAATGCGGCGCTTTTAAAGGCCTTAGGTCCTAGAGATCCTAAAAACAAGACCGTTAAGATATCTCCATCGTCGTGGCCTAAGGATTTTACAGTCGCTAGAATAAATTACCCAGTGCCCGCTGTGGCTTGGCACACGATGCCTCCTAAGACTAATTTCTCTCATTTGACCTTAGAAGTGGCGCCGGGTAAAAAGATACCTTTAAAAGTTCGTAACGTGTTTAAAAAGAGTGAGACAGAATTTAAATCTGCAGCGGCGGCAAAAAAATGGCTAAAAGGGCCAAGTATGACTTACTGGGCGCAACAGTTAAACTTTGCCGTATGGGCGGCGACGGCGGGCTGCGGTGTGGGTTTAGATATGCTACAGCGGTGTTCTTTTTTACAGTTTCATGTAATTTTTACTATTCGCCGCATTCTACATGAATTGGGAGCGCCTTTGCCGGGCGATCTTAGCTTTGATGCCTACGACACACATTATAAAGAGGCGGCCTTTGAGAGGCTATGTAATGAATTTAAAATCCACAAGGACTTTAGGTTCTTAGCGCCCAACAATGGCGGCGTTGGCGATCCTTATGGCTACGATTACGCAGGGCTTAACATAGAAGAAGGCGGCTGGCCTAACCCTGAGAATAGATTTAGAGATGAAGGTAAGCCTAAATATGGCGGGCCTGAGATAGAAGTGTTAAAAGATTCTCGCACTCCTAGACAATACGATTGGTTTGTATTGCAAAAAGGTGAAGGTCTGGTAAATCTGGCCCGCCTAAATAGAAGCATAGAGGCCTACGTTTATTGTGTGCTGGGGGCGCAGGTAGATACACGCTCGCCCATCATAGCCGCTGGTGGTGCTAGTCAAGAAACACAACAACAGTTCTTAGTGCTCTTTGAATCGGCCGTCATAGAAAACGACATTGCCAAGAGCATACAAAGGTATCAGTTTGCCGTCCAAGAGGCTAAAGTGCGCTTAGACTACGCCATAGCCCCAGGCTGTTGGCTAATGCCTAGCGATTTAGTGATTAATACTCACTCTGTCGTGGGCTATAACAATCTTTTACAAAAGGCTACTGAGGTGATGAAGTTTGGCATCAATGACATCAACGGCGATTTGAAGCAGCGTAAAGTGCCACACTTTGATAAGCCGCCGAAAAAAAAGCCACCGCCTAAGAAAGAAAAACCCACCCACGGCCCACCAGAGAAAAAGCCTATTAAGCCGCTGCCGACTATAAAAGAAGAATACGACCATGATCTTTTAAAGGGCGGCATTACGGCGGCGGCGGTGGGGCTGGGCTATTTTATGCTACGGTAATTATATCTTTAACTTCTTTAAAAGTACGGCGCCTATAGCTACGACAAGAATCCAAATATTGTTGCCGACAAACTTCAGCAATTCGCCGCCGGTCTTCAACACCAAAGATAAGACGCCGCCTAATAGACCTGGCACGGCGGCGGCCATTTTTTTACCTAGCGCGGTCAGGCCTTGACCTATTTTTTTAACACCGGCGCCGACACCTTTTAAAGAGGTTAATATGACTCCTATGACACTACTTATAGCCACGGCAAAGGCCGCAGGAATGCCATATTTCAAAAGGGCTCGTTTTATTTTTTCTTTGGTGGTGAGGCCTAATTCACGCTCTAATTTATTTTTTTCTTTTTTAAGCTCGGCGACTCTTTCTTGAAGGGAGGTTAGTTCTTCTTGGGCGGCTGTGCGTTCTTCTTCAGGGCGATTTAGGTCGTTGATGATTTGTTGTTTTTCGTTAATGTTATGTTCTAAATCTTCTATCGCCTGTGTCGTTTGCCTTAGCCGCTCTTCAAGGGTGCGGACTCTATGTTCTAACTCGGCCTTTTCTCTTTGCGCGGTCGCGAGTTCAGAACGAAGGGTGGCGGCGTCAGTTTTGGCCATCCCTAACTCTTGGGTGGTTTCGTCTAGCGCCGCGCGGGCCCTGTCTCTTTCCGTCAGGGCTTTGTTGGCCTCGGTGGCAATGGTATTTCTTTCTTCTAAAATAGAATTGTAGCGTTGTTCGGCATCTTCGAGGAAGTTTTCTGTCTCTAGGTTGTGGCGTTCTTCGTTGGCTGTCAAGGCTTTTTCGTATTCTTCCTGGACGCGATCAAATCGGGATTGTAGATTAGACAGGGCCTGGTTTTTGACCGCAAGGGCTTGTTCGGCCTCGCCTAGTTGATCTTCTAGGTCGATGACTCTCTTTTGTAATGCGATCTTTGCATTATGCTCTTCCAATAGCTCTAAGAGGCCTCTCGATGCCATTTTAAATCCCTTGAGCGCCTTTACCGTTTCTCTAATCTCGCCTTCTTTAGTAAAAAGGGGCTGTGGCTTAGTCCATTGGCCTTGGCTCTTTTCGTTGGGAAACGAGATGTAAACTTGGCCCTTCTGCTCAGTTAGTCTTACATAATCGAAGTTAAAGTGTTCGTATAATTCTAAGAGGCGTTTTTCGGCCAGTTCGACCGGAGTTTGAAGAGTTTCTTTTAGTGTTTCTTCATCGCGAAATTTGTTAAATTCTTCCATTTGAAGGTACTCAGGGATTGGCTCGTCGGGATGCAAACGCTCGTAGTCATGTTCGAGGCCGCGGATATACTTGTATGCGTCATTGCCAAAACGACGAAGGGCATCTCTAAAGACGGCGAACCTGTTTCTTTTCCCTCTTTCTATCTGTAGATTTAATTCTTCTTCGTCTTCGTTATTGTCGTCTTGATCCCTGTGTGTGAGGGGGTCAAAATCAGGATCTATTTCGCCTTCCATATATATATAATGATCAGCTCAAAGATAGATCCCAGTATTCTGCCCAAACAGACCGGCGGCTTAAAGGCCGAAAGGACTTTTCACCGCGTTACTTTTACGCCCTCTAGTGCAAACCCAGGGGAGACATTATACGTCAGCGTCCCCACGCTCTCGGAAAATCTTCTCTTAGTGCCTGGCACCCTGGCGCTGCGGTTTGATTTGGCCATACAACCAACAACGGCCGACAAACGCCATTGCGTTAACAACATAGGCCGCAACATCGTCAATCGCATGAAAGTTAAATTTGCCGGCGAATGTCTTTTAGATCTCAACAGGTATGACCTTTACCACACCTATAAGGATCTATTCCTATGGCCTAAAGAGAGAGATGTGCTGGTGGAGCAGGGCGTTGGCACCGCGACCTTGAGAAAGATGAGAAGTAGTTCATCCAATAAGGGAAGTGATGCAGAAGCTACGGCGCTATCAACGGCCTATGGCACCAAATATGTCATCCCTTTGGATTTTGAAGTTCTGAAGACCCATGGTGTCTTTTACCCCAGAATCTTATCATCTGATATGCAGTTTGAAGTGACGCTGGCGGACACCACTAACTTACTGCAGGGCACTGACTCGGCTTTGTCTGGGGCGATTCACGACTACAGCATGACCAATCTACAGCTGCAGTATGAAACCATTCACAGCGATACCTTAGCCCGCAGTGCCGCCGGTGAATACTCTGCTGGCAAGGCTTTTCTCTATGACCACGTGCATCATCACAAGACCATCCCCATTCTAGACAAGACCCAAGATTTAATTACCGAAACGGTGAATATACCCCGCAGGTCTCTGTCTGGGCTGCTGCTGCTCTTCGTAAAGCCATTTTCGGCCGGCCAGAGAGATTCAGAGAAGTTTGTCAATCCGAACATTACCGACGTCAAAGTCAATATCAACGGCGTTCCTAATAAGATTTACTCGCAGGGCCTGAAGCCGGCCGACATTTACAAAGAAGTAGTAAGACGGTTTGGCGACCACATAAGCCCCGCGCAGTTCTTTCATGGCAATAAATATGCCCTGTGGGTGGATCTAAGAACCTCAGAGGACAATGATATTCACGGCCAGGGCTTAAAACTGGTCAGCACACAAGACGGCGTCACTTTGGAGATAAAACGCACAACAAATTCTGCCGCGGGCAATGATGACAAGATTAACTGCCACATCTTTGTCGTCAGCGATGCGCAAATGAACATAGAAGGTAATCAACTTCATTCCATTGCCTATTAAGATTAAAAATAATAATAGATATACCATGTTACGCGTTTTTGTAAAGCTAAAAAACGGAGATGATTTGTATTTTAAGTCAAAAGATATTGCCACGGCTTTAGGCTATGTTCGGGAATCTGAGGACTACAGGCCGCGCGATTTCACCGCTCCCTTGCACCCGGCATTGCATATTAAGATTAAAAAAATATAAGACCCGATTTTAAGATTAAAATATCCGTTAGGTATAAAAAATGTTACGCGTCTTTGAAAACCCAAAACTAAATCTAAAACTCAATACCCTCAAAAAGGGAGATGAATTGTATTTTAAAGCAAAAGACGTTGCTAAGGCCTTAGGCTACAGTTGTGCAAAAAATCCAGTAAGAGACCACGTATCTGAGGAATACAAAAAAACCCTGGGCGAAGTAAGGGGGCATCGAAATGGTGCCCCCTTGAATGAGCAACCAAACGCCGTCTATGTTTCTGAGCCCGGCCTTTATGAGCTAATTTTTAACAGTAAGATGCCGGCCGCCGTAGAATTCAGAAAGTGGGTCTTCGAAGAAGTATTACCGCAGATTCGTAAAACGGGCCATTATGATCTGAAGAAAGATATAAGGGCCATCACGTGTTTTAAGATCGAAAATGAGTTTGACCTACATAAAAAAGTAATAGATTACATCCGTCGCTTTCATAATCTTCTCCTCGTCGCCGGTCTCGGAGAAAACCAAGATACTGCCGAAAAACGCATACAAAGTTGGCAAAAGGGCTATCAGAAGGGGCAGCCAGATCTTATAGTGCAAAACGCCCATAAAAATTATAAGGGCTTCTGTATAGAATTAAAGACGCCTAAGGGCACTGGAGAGCTCTCTGAAGCCCAAAAAGAAGCATTACGAAGATACGAACAGCAGGGTTATCTTACTTTGGTCAGCCACGACTATGATGAAATAGTTGATGCCTTAAAAGAATACTGCAGCGGCCTTAGGGTTCCTTGCCCGCGCTGCCCACGGCGCTTTAAAAGCGAAGAAACATTGGCGGTGCATATGAGAGTTATACATCGCCTTTAAAGGTAAAAACATCTCTATGATATAATGATCAGCGTCGCAGAATTTAACAAAGCCATCAAAGAAGCCGAAACCATGACAAAGTGGCGCGATTTAGAAGTCGGGCGCATTTATAAGATTGTGGGCTATGATGTCTATGAGTTACACACGGCCGAGAGTATGAAGCTGACCCTGGAGGATGGCGATAATAAGCTTTATACTATGTGGGCGCCGCTACGGGTAAAAGAGACTTTAGAGGGCAAAGAATATACTCATATACGGAGTAATGGGCTTAAAAAAGGCCGTGGTGGCAATAATAGCTATTGGAGCTTTAATGCGGTCAAAATAGAAAAGAAAGATATGTTCTCTTAGATATATAATGAGCGACAGCGTCGACAGTGGAGATTGGAGTTATAGTGACATCAGCAGCGACAGCGATGGTTCATGGACTTTAAGCCCCGCTTCTAGTTACGAAGAAATAAATACGGCTTCTGGGCCTTTTAAGGTCATAAATCACTTCTACGGCGATATATATGCAACATTGTCCACAGTGCCATAAAATATTTACCGGCAACGTCTCTAGATTATGAAAAAAAAAGTGCCTTTGGGCTATATTTAACAACAACAGTGACGTTTTTTTTTTGTATCGCTATTTGAAGTTAAAATATTTATCAGTATATAATGAATTGCCTACGATGCTCTAGAAACTTTTCCTCTGCAAAACGACTACGACAACATGAGCTCGCCAAAACCTGCCATACTGAATGTACTTACTGCAGAAAGAATCTTTCTAGTCTGCAGCGGCTCGAAATGCATTTGAAGAGTAAAATATGTAGGGCGCCCGACGCCGTTGACACGGGAAGACCACATAAAAAATATGACTTTGGCGATTTAGAGTGTCGCGATTGCGGAGATTTGATGAGCCGATGTGCATGTCCGCACGTCGAACGTTTAAATATGAAAAAAAGAAGCATAGATGATCGCTTTGGCAGCTGTGGGGCGTATTTTGACGATATAGATGGCGTGCCGTGGGAAAATCGTTCACATTGGCAGTCTTTACATCACGGCGGCCGGTGCAGAAGTCTTAGAGATTCTGAAGATCATATTTGGCGCTGTTTATATCCGCTCAAAGATAAAATGCCCCGGAAAGACCATGGCGCGGCCGAAGAAACATATTACGTCGATAATAGCTGTTATGCCTGTAAAAGGCGCTTTGCAACTAAGCAGCGCTTAGATTATCATATGAACAATAATGTCTGTGGCGGCATTACTGACTATAAAGACCATAAATATTATGATGCGGCGGCTCAAAAGTGCGAAGATGAATTTGCCGCGGCCAATAGAGAGCGTATAAGGGACTTGGGACAGTGGATAAAAAATACCTATGGCGGTTAGGTATTCAAAGAGGGTCAACATGTGGGTGGGGTCATTTAACAACAAACAATGTCGTTTTTTTTTTCTATGGCGCTTAATATTCGAAGAGGTGTAATTATAATATTTCTATGGCGTTACATGTGGGTGGGGTCATTTAACAACAACAATGTCGTTTTTTTTCTTTAGAGTATAATATTCGAAGAGGGGTAATTATAATTCTAGGGCGTTACATGTAAGTAGGGTCATTTAACAACAACAATGTCGTTTTTTTTTCTTTAGAGTATAATATTCTATGGCGCCATAGAAGTAATAATATTACATCATTTGTATTCTACGGCTTTTATAAAAAAAGACATATGCGGCCATAGAAGTATTATAATTGCCTCTCTTTGTATTCTACGGCTTTTATAAAAAAAACGACATTGTTGTTGTTAAATTACCCTACCCACATGTGGCGCCGTAGAAGTATTATAATTGCCTCTCTTTGTAATCTACGGCTTTTATAAAAAAAACGACATTGTTGTTGTTAAATTACCCTACCCACATGTGGCGCCGTAGAAGTATAATTTACCTCTCTTCGAATACTAACCCGCCCTAGATAAAAAAAACGACGTTGTTGTTAAATTACCCTACCCACATGTGGCGCCGTAGAAGTAATATCTCTTTTTTTCAAAATCTAACCGCCGCGGCTATTTCTTTGTAATCTAAGGGGGCTTCATTTCACCGCCCCTTGTCTTTTTTTTTCATATGCTATGGGTCGCCCTGATAGATGCCATCATCTTTAGTGCGGCGGGCCTCGGCCGTACATATGTGGCCCTCAAACTCTGCTTCTTTGTAGATTTCATTACAGTGCGGACAACGCATTTTCTTCTCTTCTTCTGGGGCGATGACACAATCACTCGACGGCGACGACGTTAAGCAGTCCATATATCTAAAGCATTGATGTGCGTCCTGGGGGCTTTTTGCCGGGGTGTTTGGGTGCGGGTTTTTTATCCTCTTCTTCGACCCGTGGTAAGGCGGCCCTGCCGATGGGCTGTGGCGCCATAGTATTATTTTTTTGTTTTATTGCTCCACAAAGTGGGATGGCGCTCATAACGCTGATGGGTTTGTGGCTGTAGATCTTGTCCGCCGCAGGTTTTCCGCCATGAAACGTACCATTGAGTCGAGTGCCGCCATCGCTTGACATAAGGCGAAGCTTTACCAGCCCTTTGCAATGGGCCACTAAGTGAAAAGTCACAGGTGTCAAATCTTCCCCGCTCACAGTACATGGCTCATAAGAAAAATGAACTGGCAACCTTTTGTTTGTGGTGGTTCTGAAGGGTATTATGGGCTGATTCCCACTGTCGACAAGACTAAAGCCCACATTGGCGCATTGCCGGTGTTAATACTAACCGAGCAAAGAATGATATAATAGCCTTCAACATCTACAAAAACCCCATCAATATCCATCCACTCATCTTTTTCAAAATATTCTTTTTCAGCTAAGTAATAACTCACCTCTTGAGTTGTGGAATAGGGATTTTCCATTATATTTTAAAAATCACAGATTTTATAGTGAAAGAACCGTCAGAGTGCTAATGGTCATGTGATTATAAGGCCTATCTCTCTTGTCGGCAATTCCATTGACGCGAAGTTTGCCCGAGTTATCGGCCCGCACTTGAAGCTGGACTTTTTTCTTCACTTCGGCCACCATATGAAACGTGACGACGCTTAAATTCTCTGTAGAGTTGATCGGCGGTTCAAATGAAAATGGGCCGGCTTCTCGTTTATTCGTCTTAGCGCGCATAGGTAGAAAGGGTTTCCCGTCGTGATCCACAAATTGAAATCCCGCATTCACATGGCTCTCGGTACTAATACAAATACTACAAAGAATCAATTTTCGGCCGGGATAATTCACATCCACGCTCAATCCGGCCACATTTTGCCAAGACCCCAGATTATAATCTGCTTCGGTATCTAAAGCCGCATAAACACAATCTGCTCCCGGGCTGTAAGGATTCATATATACTACATCGGAAGCCTCATAAAGTCGACGACGGCTTCTTTACCCCACATAGCTAAGGTCACTAAGGCCCGAGAACCGTTCGGCCGTTTTATTGGCCGCCAACTCTTCTTTGAGCTGCTCTACCTTGGCCCTCAGCGCCATTACTTCTTCTTCCAGACTCTTTTTTTCGCGCATAAATTCGACGGCCTTTTGTATACTTTCTACGCTCATATCTATATTAAAAATCTATGGCTTTTTAAGATATAATGAACCCAGAACATATTCCTTGTAATGCTCTTATCGTAGGACCCACAGGTTGCGGTAAGACTCAGTTTGTCGTAGAACAACTTTTAGGTCCTTTTAGATACAAGTTCGATTACATTGTTTTACTTTGCCCCACCTACGTTAACAATAAGACCTGGAAAAACGTGGGCAAAGAAGATGATGATTTTTTTGTAGACATCTTAGACCCCAATGAACTCTCAACGCATTTAAAATTTTGGCATCGGCAGTGGGGGCACATCACCGAGACGCAAACGTTACTTATTCTAGATGATATTGCCTGCGGCGATGATGTAAAAAAACGTACTTCAGAGCTAGTAAAACTGGCCTTTTCCGGGCGCCATGATAATATTTCCGTATGGTTACTCTCGCAGCAGCTGACCAGCGTCAGTAAGCCCTTTAGAGAAAATATCGGCTCTTTAGTAGTCTTTTACACGCCCAGCAAAAGCGACCTAGAAACCATCCTTAGCGACTATGGCGGCGAAATAACCAAAGAGCAGCTACAAGAACATATGCGGCATTTAAAAGTCAATCAGTATTCTAAAATGATTTTTTCCCTAAGATATCCTTACAGCGTGAAAAATCTATGATTTTTCTAATATACATGAACATCGAAGAGCTATTAGATGAGCCGCCCACACAGCTGGGTGATGATCAACTGAAAGAACAGCTTAATGTTTTAGTCAGCAGCGGCAAATGTAAAGAAATGATCGGCAAAGAACTGACGCATGAACAAGTCAATCAGCTGTCTGAAGCCGATGTGAAGAAGTTCTATAAGCGCTATGAAGTGGCACTTGCCAGTAAAACCACAGACGCCGTCGCCGACAGCGCTATAAAGCTGGCCACTAAACTACTTGGACTTGCACTGCCCATAGACGACGTCCAGCAATTACAAAAAGACTTAAGTGAGGACTATATCATCGCCCAAGAACTTAAGATCACTTGTGGCTGGTTGTCTTTAAAATGCGGCAAGTTAATGGCGTTGGCCAGCGGAGCACTTCACATAGCGCAGCACATCGACTTACAAGAACTTACGACGTCTTGGAGCGACTTCAAGAAGTCACGACTAAGTCAGCCGCAAGTCACCGCAAGTCCGCCACAAGAACTTGATCAAGTCGAGTCAACAACTTAATCAAGTCACCATAAGTCATTTTCAAGTTACTTGATAAGTCGCTATAAGTCATTTTCAAGTACTTGATCAAGTCACCATAAGTCATTTTCAAGTTACTTGATAAGTCGTCAAGTCCTTAATATATGAGTGACACCGAGCAGAAAGAAGATACTACTACCCCCGCCGCGGCCGAACAAAAGATCACCAAGCCAAAGGCGCCCGGCAGAGTAGCGGCGGGAAAAAAGCTGGCCGAGCTGAATAAAAAGAATAAAGCCAAAAAAGACCCTTCTTCGGAATCTAGTGACGGCTGGGATATCAATCCCGGCTACGTCATCGGCGGCCTTGGCCTTTTAGTGGCCATGGGCAGCTTATACCTACAGTGGAAATCACAGAAGCCCGCTGTGCATCTTGAGCCCGTAATACACCAGCCTAAAGAAAAAAAGCGCTCTAAGATCCCCGAGATGGAATAAAATTCTCTTTGCAGTTAATATAGAATGCCCTCTACATTGATGAAGACCGCTGAAGAAGCCGCCGTACTTACTTCTCTCGTCGCCGCCGTTGGCTGGGTCGGCAAAAAGGCCCTAAAAGAAACCTTCACTGGCGACCCCAGCAGCAGCGTGATGAATTACGTTAAAATGACCGCCGCCGTCGCCGGCAGTATCGCTGTGAGAGATTACCTGATCAAAGAAAAATACATACCCAATAGTATCTAAAAATCTATGATTTTTAAAATATAATGGTTAGTGTCATCGCCGGAAGCATCGCCGCAGCCTTAGCCTTTACAGGCGCCAACTACGGCGGCCGCTATTTAGACCGCCTGATTCACGGCGACAGTAAAAATGAATTAGCCGCCGAAAGAAAACGCCACGATCTGGCCATGGAAGCCTATGAAAATGCCCTCGCCGCCTATAACAAAAAAAGACAAGCCTACCGCGACTGGTTAGACCAAAATTACCGCGATAAAATGCAGGCCGATAAGAATTTCCAAAACACCGATTACGCCTTTAAGCTCTACGCACAGACGCATCCTCACTTTGCTCTGAAAAAGCCACCGCAGTTTAAAGATTATTACACACCTTCTAAAAGGCAAAAAAATAATGAATTAATGTTTCTAGGCATTTCAGGCCTGGCCATCGGAGGCGCCGTGGCCTATTATCTCTAAAAAATGCTGCGATTTTTTATATATGATCGTCTTTTTGAACAGTGACCAGAATCCTTTTATAACTTATTTCAACCCGCCGATCAAAGCCCACAAGGTTCGGCTCATAAGTTGCTCTTTGTACAATTCTTGGTATAATTTAATGGGCGGCGTTGTAACAAAACAAGGAACCGCTCATAAAATTCCTGATTCGCATTACAAGCCTCAGACGTTGGCCAAAGAGTTGGCGAAACACGATGTCTCTTTAACAACAGGCCTGCCCCATGAATGGACAATGACCGTGCCATCCGGCACCTCTTTGAACTCGGCCATCACGACACTCTTAGGAAAAGACGGCGATAAATACCATTGGAAAATTCCTTACAACTATGAAATCCATTGCGACTTAGTACAGAGCTACGACGATGGGAAACTGTCTCATGTGATGACGAAATTCCCGCCCAAGGGCAATCCGTTTGACCTGGTAGAATATCGCCCCATTTCTTTGGACTATGATATTTGCGACTTGGTGACAGAAGTAAATATCACCGTCAAAGTCGATGGAAAGGTTGTCGATTTTAACAGACGCCAAATTAGTCTTGTCTTGGAATTTATATAATGAACCCCTATCTGATTCCGGCAACTCAATTAATAGTTAAACAAAACCCCACAGATGGAGGCAAATATAATAGCCCGCTTTGGACGGACATCAAAATCTAAAAATAAACGCCGCGGGTTTTAAAAGCGGCATTCTTTTTTGTAACCTAAACATCGATTTAAAGGACAAGCCAGCATTCGAATAACAGGCGAAAGCACTGTCGGAACAATCCCTATTTACCCAATAAAACAAACAGGTATGTTCTCCGCCCAACTCCCCATCCTGGATCCGCAAACTATTCGAGCCCAAATCGCAGTGGCCAGTGGAGAGGTTTCTGTTTTTACGTCGAACTTGATGGCCTTGTTTTTATGATTATATAATGCCCCGCGTCGAAGACAAACTTAAGAGGATTTATTACGGGCCCGAAGGCTATTGGCGAGGAGCATCGGCTATTAAGAAACTTGCTGTAGCGGCTAGAGTCTCTGAAGACACAGCGAAGAACTGGTTAAAAAAACAAACCCTTTGGCAGGTTTATCTTCCCGCGCCCAAGTATATTCCCAGACCCAGTTTCACTGTGAATGTGCCCAACGAAGTTCATCAGGCAGATTTACTTTTTTTGCCGCACGATAAGGTAAAGAGAAAAACTTACAAATATGCCTTGACTGTCGTGGATATCGCCAGCAGATACAAGGACGCCGAACCCCTAACCAGTAAGGATTCAGGAGAAGTCGCGGAAGCGCTAAGTAAGATTTATAAGCGCGTTTTAAAATGGCCTAAGCTGCTGCAAGTGGATGCGGGGACAGAGTTCATGGGCGCTGTCACTAAAACGCTGAAAGACCACGATACTAAGATCAGGAGAGCTGAAGCAGAGTACCACAGGGGTCAAAGCCTCGTTGAAAGATTTAATCGCACCCTAGCGGAACGGTTGTTTGGATATCAGTATTGGAAAGAACTAGCAGATCCATCCAAAAGCAACAGGGAGTGGGTGCAGAGACTTCCAGAGGTCATTAAGGCTTTAAATAATGAGGAAACAAGGGCAACGGGAATGAAACCTAAGGATGCCATAAAAAAGAAACACGTCGAACACAAATCCTACGTTAGGAGTTCAAGAGCAGTAGGAATGAAAGAAAAAAAATTGCCACAGAATATAACAGTCAGATATTTGTATCAGCCTGGGGAATTGGAAGGAGGATCCAAAAGAGCTACGGATCCTAATTGGTCTTTGAAAACTTACCAGATTGGAAAGTCCGTCACAAAAGAAGGACAGCCTGTGTTGTATTACTTAACAGACGGTCCCAAGCCGTGGATTTGTTAAAGAAGAGCTGCTCATCGTTCCTAAAGATTCAGAGTAGTGCTGCACCACGCGCCTGATTACACTCTAAGCACGTCAAACGTATATTACCTACAGAGTGACCTTTCTTATTATTTAAACGGTCCACAGAAAATTGCTGATCGTCGTTTGGTTCAAAATCCCAGAGTAGCGGTATGTTACACTTAGCACACCTTGCGTTGGGTTTATAAACATCATCGACTGTGAGGTCAAATACCTTATTTTTTTCCTCATCAATTCTCTTATACCTTTGTAATTTCTTAAGTATATTTGCTTTAGCCACTTCAGGCGGAGTGTTATCGTACCGTAATTGCGGACCCCACGCTCTTTTTAGTTGTTTGTAGTATTCAACTCTGCTAACTGCAGTGTAAATAAGATTACTCCAGCATAAGACGCTGGTCTATAATCCATAAGTTTTCTTTAACTGTTAATCCCTGAGCACTGTGTACTGTCATACAATATCCCAACCGCCAGTCCGGATGCGCTATAATTTTATCTACCAACTTCATCGGAACCCAAGCAATATCATGTTTAACGGCATTTTCTATGACCACATCCGTAAAAGGAACTCGGACAGATTTTTTATATCTTGTATCGCGCGGCCTATAAGAAACCGGCACTGAATGCGAAAGAAACTTTCCTCGATGCCGCATAAACAGATCTTTTTCGATCCTGGCCTGCGTTGCCCTTTTACTACTAAGAACCAAATCCGTCGGTTTCCAGTCTTGTAAAAACGCCTCATAACTATAAGCGGGCATTTTTTTCCTCATCACCTGACACTGACCGGCATCACTTAAGCCCCTCAGAGCCCTTTTAAACATCTTTATCTTCGCATCTTTACTACGATAATCCTTAGTGATTTCTTCCGAATAACAAAACTCTTTTAACCACTCGTGCGGCATTTCTCCTGCAATAGGCGGCGGCTGGCACGGATCGCCCGCAAATATCACCTGCGCCTTGCCCCTTAAGAACTCTACAAACTCTTTCAGCCTCGGCAGCGCCACTGTACATATTTCGTCCCAAAGAATAACTGGCGGTATCTCTTTTATTGCCTCTGGCACCCATTTATCGCCTGTATAACGAAAGAAACTATGATACGTCTGCGCGTCATAACCCTGTAATGTTAATTCTCTTTCTAACCGATGCGTGGGCGTTAAAACCTTTACCCGCGGAAACAGCCTTAATACCCTCGTAGTCTTTCCACTTCCGCCGGCCCCATAAAGATACGAAAAACGTTTATAACTTATAGGATCATTAACACTCGGCAACCTATGAACAGTGCTCGCCCGTTGCCCTTCTTTATGACCGCCGTCGTATTTCACTCTTTCTCGCCAAGTCTTCATTTCTTCATTTTTTATCCGCCATTGTCCACTTTCGGCCATCTCATCTTTGACATAATACATCTTCATCTTTTCTAACACCTCCGGCCGAATATATAAACTATCTGTGGCCACTCTAGGAACATCTTCTTTATCAAACCGCAGCAGCATCGTCAAAAGATTAATATGAGCATAAGATAACATCGAAGCCCTTAAATGATAATATTGCGCCCTATGACTGTTATAGTAACACAGCACTTTTCCATCTTCTCCAAAATCATCAGCCCGCACCATAATATTTTCTTTTACCGCCTTTTTTATTAAAAAGTTCAGCTCTTCTTCATCTGTTATTAACCGCCGCTGCATATATTTTTCTCCCGCACTAGCACCTTGGGTAAATTTACCTATGACAATCCGTGCGGCATGATTATCTTCTGGCAGCCACTGTGTTTTATCTCCATGACAAAGAATAGCCTCATGCGCCGTATAATGTAAAAGCCCACGCTCTTCAAAAAACTTTAACAGGGGCACTGGCAACCATCCTTTTTCTTCTATATGCCGCCCATACCACGCATAAATAATCGGATGTAAATCTTCTTTAAACCTCCACGTCGTCAACTTTACAAACCCATTCGCCAGGGCCTCATAACTACCATCGAGGGCCACTCTAAAGAACTGCGAGTCCGGATGTCCATAGCGCTTATAATATTCTTCGCAGTCGCCGAGTCCTTTAAAGCTGGCCGGATAACAATGTTTCATATCCAAAGACACATAATCTTCTTTTTTATATTCCATATTCCAAAGCCCTCCATGTCCATGTTCTACACAAGCCTTAGCAATCTCCGGTAGCTCTTTTGGCGTCGGCCGCCAATGATTTCTTTTTCTGGCGGCGACAAAGTCTAAAGAGCTACTACAAAACACCTCTTCTCTAAAATCTTCTCCCAGCACTTCACAGGCTTCTCTTATTTTTTCATCTTCTATTTGCGGCCTATAAAGAGTACCATCTTGTGTAATAAACTGTGTTCCCTCAGCGTCTAACAGCCATATCGAATTATCTTTAATAAAATCAGCGCCGTCACAAAGAATATTACCTTCTAAATCAAATTCCGTCCATAGCGGATTGACATCTTTATACACTTCTACTCTTTTTTTCCGTGGAAACCTTAATTCTCTCCAAGCGTGCCCGTTATGCTGATAAATCTTTATAGCGGGCCCGGCGCCATTATACTTATGTGTCCCCGGATAAATAAAACCGCCCATAATATCTAACACGGCTATTTTTCTCTTTATAGCCTCTTCTAATTTCTTTATCGCCTCTATAGTGCCTCCCGACCTCTGTGTATTTTTTTCCCATGTTCTTATAGCTTTTTTTCGCTCTTCAGTTAAACTGCCGCCTTTCGTAGAGTCTGTAAAATATTCTCTAATGAGCTTAGCAACACAATTACCGGGATGTCTCATCGGCCGTAGCTTTTCTACATTGGGCTCTTTTATTTTATAAGCCAAATAAATAACCACGGTTACAGGATAGGCCTCATCGTAATACAAAGAATCAATTCCCACCAACGCACCCGGCGCTGTATTTTTATTCAAAAGGAAAAGATCTTTTTTATTGCTGGCCCGAATTGGATGTCTTCCTTCTTCAATGACCCACTTATTGCCATCGTTTTTTATAAAAGTCACCTGTAGACGATAATCGCCCTCAGGCAGCCGATTAATAATGTCTTTTGCTCTTTTTTCTGTCATCGAAGCATCTGTATCCTTTTCTATAAACGTTGTAAAAACTATATCTGCATTTGTGTTATCTATTACATTATTTCTGAGGCGCGCTATTTCTTCATTTGCAATGGA